>WSFP011500082.1:0-13944 GCA_009831015.1 Picea engelmannii | reverse complement strand
TTTTTACTACAAAACGTGTAAAACGGAAGAGATCATGATGGGGCAGTTCAACATCTGGTTTGTATATTTGTGGAATTCTGGGAAAGTGGCTAAGTTTGGAATAGGGAAATTGTCGATCAGACTCATTTTTGGAATCGAGGATTGAATATTTCATGAGCGGACCAACCCGACGACGCGCAAATGACATTCCATGATGTTTGAAATTTATACTCAGAAGGGATAATATAACCATATGAAAATTTTGGTTTTATGTGTATTAATGGGAGATCTCCTCAAATCCTGGTTTAGCATTAACTCTTTCTAATTGCATACTTAGAAAAAAATTCTTATATATAATTGCTAATTGTTAATTGAAAAGGGCGCGAGAACAGGAAAAAACAATTAGGAATTGGATATTTCTTGAACCTGCCAACCCGACGATCCGCGAAAGAAATTCAAAGAAATGGCGAAGTATGGAAAGCAGACAGATGGGATTAAAAATGGGGTGAAAATAGTTCCATAAGAGACATGAGGACCCGACTGTCAAATTGTATGTCTTGGACGTTTTCATTGCAAAATGTGTACCACGGAAGAGGACATGATAGGTAGAGTGTAATATGGAAGATGGTATGATGTGAGTCCGGTTGTAAATTTGTATATCACGGAAGTCAGGGTACTATTTGCAAGTCATGGAATGTTGGCCCTTGACCAGGTTTTGTGGAAACGCTGGTCATGTTTGACCAATTTTGGGACTTCGACAGGCTGGTCGAAGGTGTAGTGCAAGTCAAAGAGGAGATTGTGGGATCTTGACCCCTTGTTTAGGGATTTTTGGGTTTTGGGTTTATGTAACGGGTATGGGGATGTCAGCCCATGGGTTTACCCATGTTTAGTCCCTTTCTGGAATGTATAAATAAGTAGCTAGGCCATGTAAGTAGAGAGACAAGTGGTATTGTGCTAACTGCAAGTGATATTTGTAAATGCTTTGTGCATGACTGTGTTGAACACTTGTAGAGCTAAGTGCAAGTGGATGTAAGAAGCTTGTGTATATTGCAAGAGGGCTTTGTGCTGTAACCTAGCTCGGGGAAGGAGGATCTGGTTGAGTGCGCGTAGATCTCCTGTCATATGCGGAGTAGGATTTTGTGGCTCTGTGCATGTAGATGATTGACAGTAGACAATAAAGAGAAGAAGAGTTGGTGGACGTAGCCCCAGGTTGGGGGTGAACCACGTATATCCTGTGGTATGGTTGCTTTGTGCATTATGGTTGTGATATTTTTCATATGATTTATGCTTTGTGCTTACCTCCATAAATTTTTAGATACATCTGATATGATAGATTAATGCTTAACCATGTGAATGAATGCTAGATCTGATTTATCTCTATATGCTAAGTACTTGAATGTGTTAGATCTTGGTGAATACAGTGATGCTCTGTAATTAGGGTTTTATCTGTGTTGTGAATAAAGGTTAAATACTGATGAATGATAACTGCTAAGTTCTTTTCTAGGGTACTGTAATCACAGATATGTGTCCCATCTAGGTTGCAGACAGTTGATTCCTGCAACCACCCCTGCCTCTACCTCAGGTGAGACTTCATCTGCTTCACAGGTGTTTCCAAAAGGGTCGATAGTTAGGGTTTTGTTGGTGTGTTGTTGAAGCGTTGAACCCTGGGTCTGCTCTTGTGCCAACAAATGGTTCCATTGCCAGGACCTGAAACTGTGATTGCTAGGAAGTGAAGAAAAGAGAAATCCATGTGTGTAGATCTACTGCTACGGTGCAAAATATTCTACCTGACTTGCGAAGCTCTGTTCTAAGAAAGGAATCAGATCTGAAGAAAAGAGGTAAGATCTTAAAGCTTTGTGCTCTGATAAAGGTAAGATAAGTGGAAAATTTTGTTTTGAAAGAATGGATCTAGGTATGCTTGATAGATTTTTTCCTAATTTGAAAACTAGGGAACAGTTAGAAGAAAGAAGATTTGAAATTAATAGATCTGATAGAAATAGTGAAATATATGTTATTCCTATGCATAGAAAGGATTTTTGGACTAACAAATGGATGCAGGATCCTAGAAATAATTTTTTGCAGGTTAGCTACTATGATCATAGTGTGTAGTATAGGAAAGGTTGGGGATCATTTAAGAGAAAAACATGATTAACCCTTTGTTACAGTGTAGAAGACTAGGACATCTAGTTAAGGAATGCCCTGGTAGAAACCCTAGTTGTCTTTGTTGTAAATATATGGACCATGAAGTTCTGGATTTCTCTAGAATGATTGCTAAAGTTGAGAAGATGAATATGAGATAAGAAAACCCTGAGGAAGGCTAAGAAACTAAGACCATGGCAGAACCCTGGAAAGAATCAGAGACTGTATTACTACAAATGAAAGAAACCTTGAATGATCACAAAGATATCAACTTATCAGAGATCTTCAAAGAAAAAGAGTGCATAGAAACAAGAATATGAGACTTCAACATAGACTGTGTTCTGGATGAGGAAACACAGTTGAATATCATGACAAAAAGAACTTGGGAAAATTTGGGAAAGCCTGCTATGATTCCTTCATTGGGAGGAATAGGATTATTTAGAGGAAAGATAATAAACCTATGCGAAAGACTTACCCAGACATCTATGAGTGCTCATGGAACTTCGACAGAGGAAGAATTTGAGGTTGTTAAATTTATTAAGAGAAACACCCCATTTGATGTGTTACTAGGAAAAACCTGGATTGAGAAAGATCGGACCCGAAGAAAAGAAGAGGAATCTATAGAACATAAAAAGAAAGAATTAAAAGATTTCATGACTAGGAGAATAGCGCACCTAATCGAAGAACATGAGAACAGGTTGAAGTTGTTCAGAACCAGAGACTTGGATGTCGAAGTTGAAAGAACACAAGAAGACTTGAAACACATGTCTGTACAGGAGAGTAGAGAACCTATCCTAGATGAAGAAGAAGTATTACCCTTGAACCTTAGGAAAGATCATCAACAACGCAAAGTTACTATGTCAAGAGGAGATAAGAATCATAATGAAAAGAGGAATACTGAGACACAGATCATAGGGAAGAAGGATATAAAGCTCAGCAATAAGAAAGCAAAGTTAGAGAAATTATAGGAAGTTCCAGAGAAGACTTCACAAAAGGAAGGTCTCCATAATTTGAACTTTGCTGAAATATCATAACAAATTAGATTGCCACTTCACCATAGCGCAACGATATAACTGTTGGAAGGATTATGACCATTAGACTGATGCTCCAGAATGATCAGAACAATAATTATGACCAGAAAGCTCGCCATTGGACCATTGGGACCGCGCCATAACGGGCAGAACTGCATTGATGAAGGCTTCTTGTCCGTTGGAGGGATCTGTTACATCGTCATCTACTTATTCTGTTGACTATTGCACCGAGAACACTTTTGCGAATTGCATCTGAGCCAACAAGAGAATTCATTGTTATCGCGTTGTGCCTATTGAGACTTCGCCCCCTGTTCTATTACCTTGAGTGTTTGATCACCGACCTAATATCGAGCATGCATGTTGGACGAACTCAGCGCAATAGAAAAGTCTGTCGAAGAAAATCTAATCGACCTTATGGCTGAGAAGGTAAAGTTCGTCGGAATTCAAGATTTATCGACACGAGGAGTGCAAGCCTCCCCATCGACTGTTCGTGGATCTGGACCATCCTGAGTTGTGAACGAGAAATGAACCAAGAATCACGATGACTTGGCAAATGAGAAGTTAATCCCATCCATTCTTCATGACTACATCCCGCCTCTGGCCAGTGCAGTGAGTCGTGACAATGTCCCAAGGGACTTCGACTACACTTTAATAACTGTGTACCTCCCGAAGGGGATATGTATAGGCAAGCCTCAGCTAGATAAGATTCTGATGCTAAAGATCAGTGACTACAACTTAAGGGATTGAAAGAACTACAACATGCTCACACCCCATAAATATTTGACCAGGACAAAGGGGAAGAAGTCGAAGATCATACCCCAACCATGGACTATGGACATCGCGAGGTCCACTATTCTGAACATGATGAAAATACCCCATTTTGGAAGGCACCAGGAGGTTAATGCGTGAATTAAGCTCCTGATGTCGAGCTTCCATGGAGGTTATCTGTGACTGGATAAACGCATCACCATCAATCTGGCGCTAATCCATCAGTTTACCGGATTGAGTATGCAAGGACCAGACCCACAAGAGTTTTACCCAGAGAAGGTTGCAGACCGTGCCTTGGCACAGACAATTAAGGATACCTATGGCGATGTGGAAAAGGGGAAGTGAGGCTACAAGGTAGCCTCCATCCATAATGGCATAGTGCACCTAGCCTGCCAGTTGATCACAAGAAAGATAGTAAGAAAGAACAGACCCACGCAGGTCACGTGGTTTTTCTTTGACCTCGCCGAAAAATACATGGAAGGACTACAAATGAACTAGGAGAGTTGCCTCGTCAACTAGTTAGAACAAGACTTTCGTAAAGCTCAAGATCAGGGCTATGAGTTCCATTTCAGTTGGCTTCTGATCCTCATCATGTTCATTTATTGGGAGATGTAGGAAGATGTGACCTTCCCTGAGATCAAACCATTTGAACCCTTAGCCGCGAGGTTCACCATGCTCTGGTACTCAAGTGATATGGGGAAACAATGGCAGTCAAACGTGGTGTTCCAGACCTACTACCTACAGTTGAAAAGGGATATTGATTATTTTCCCCATATGACACCGAACACCCTTCACAGGTTCAGACCCTATGCGAGGTTCCAAGTAGACAGACACTTTATTTATATCACCACGCATGCAGATGAACATAAAGAAGAGTTGTAGATTTACTTCAAGATTACAGAGGAGGACATGGAACAAATCATTAAGGAATGGCCTGCATATTTCCTTGTCCCAGTCGACCAGGCCAAATTGTCCAACCCCGACCTACTCGGAAGTCTGGTGGTCACCCACGAAGAGTATGATGTACCTGGAAGTAGAAAAATGAAGAAGACATAAGAGGTCCAATAGATGAGCATCGCATCAGAAGAGACTACCTCAAAATATTCTGGAGGAGGAGGTGATGATGAAGTATACAAGGAAGAGGACAAGGGAGAAGAAGATAATCAAAAGCAAGATGAAGTAACACTGCCTAGAGATCCCATTGATGAAGTGAAGACATCCAATAAAAGAAAGGTTTCTCCCACGAAACCTACATCGTGAAACAAGTCTAAAGCTATTAAACCATTGTTTCAAACTGTGCTCAAAACTGACGATATCGACCTAATCATAGTTGTTGTCTCAGATACCGCGTAGTGAATCAAAATAGGAAACCATGTATGAGAGGATTGAAGAAGAGCTGAGAGGGGTATAGCAGGCCCTTCACTCCAGCTGTGCAGTTTCCACTGCGCCCCTGCCATCAGAATAAATAGAGTTGGGAGATGAGCCTGCCCAACTCCACAGACTAGCCGCTGCGACCAAAGTTCACCTTCGCCATGTCTAAGAATAAAAAGAGCAGGCCACAGAGGCCCTGAAGCATGTCCATGAGGAAGCCATAGAGAAACGCACGTTTGCACAACAGGAGAAGGATGACCTCTAAACAAAGTTCGAAGAGGAGAGAGCGCATATACAACAAGAGAAAGAACAGTTGCTCGGAGAGCAGGTCGAAGTCGAAGAAGAATTCAACAGAGAGCTTCGCTCTATGATGGGCTTAGACAAAAAGGAGGAAGACCCAGTCGAGCATCAAGTAGCAAAGCTTTCTGAAGCCATCCAACTACTTCAATAGAGAATAACAGATATAGAGCTACAAACAGTGCTAAGCACTCCGTAGGACGTGTGAGACCAAAGAGAAGAAAATTCCTGAAGCGTAGTTGAGAGAATCAAAGCATTAGCTTTGGAATGTAAAGAACTTGGTAGTCGAAGTGCACAGACTTATGAGTGCCTTACCGAGGACCCTGATTTAAATACACTGGAGTCACAGCTCCAAGAGGCAAAGCAACAAGCAAAATCAGCTCAAGCGTAGTTGAAGCTCATGTCAGCAGCTGAGAGGATAAAAAATCCTAGGAACAACGCACTATTCAACAACAGGTCCATGCCATACAGAGCAAAGTCATTGAAGTGACTCAGAAGCTCTAGCCCATCCAGGATGCATCTTGCCTACTGTTTGAGGAGATTGAAGGATGAGGAGCAGAGCTGGAACAAGTAGTCACTACAGTCGAATAATGCTTAGAAGGACCTGTGAATGAGGCAGTTATTTAAGAGTTCATTGAGGCATTTGAGGTAGAGTTACCCAGATCAGAGTGACTCGGGACAAGTCACAGGTGAGTGTTGGGGGCCTGTTGGCCCTTGACCAAGTTTTGTGGAAACGATGGTCATGTTTGACCAATTTTGGGACTTCGACAGACTGGTCGAAGGCAGAGCACAAGTCGAAGTGGAGATCATGGTATCTCGACCCCTTGTTTAGAGCTTTTTGGGTTTTGGTTTTATGTAACGGGTATGGGGATGTCGACCCATGGGTTTACCCATGTTTAGGCCCTTTTTGGAATGTATAAATAAGTAGCTAGGCGATGTAAGTAGAGAGACAAGTGGTATTTTTCTAAGTGCAAGTGATAGTTGTAAATTCTTTATGCATGACTATGTTGAACACTTGCAGAGCTAAGTGGAAGTGGATGTAATAATCTTGTGTAGATTGTAAGAGGGATTTATGCTATAACCTATCTCGGGGAAGGAGGATTTCGTGGAGTGCGCGAAGATCTCTTGTCCTATGCGGAGTAGGATTTTGTGGTTCTATGCATGTACATGATTGAAAGAAGACAATACAGAGAAGAAGAGTTGGTGGACGTAGCCCTGGGCTAGGGGTGAACCACGTATATCTTGTGTTATGGCTTCTTTGTGCATTATGGTTGTGATATTGTTCATATGATTTATGCTTTGTTCTTACCTCCATGAATGTTTAGATACATATGATATAAAAGTTTAGTTCTTAACCATGTGAATGAATGCTAGATTTGATTTATCTCTATATGCTAAGTACTTGAATGTGTTATATCTTGGTGAATACTGTGAGGATCTATAATTAGGGTTTTATCTGCGCTGTGAATAAAGGTTAAATACTAATGAATGATAACTTCTAAGTGCTTTGCTAGGGTACTGTAATCAAGGATTTGTGTCCTATCTAGGTTGCAGACACTTGAGTCTTGCAACCACCCCTGCCTCTACCTCAGGTGAGACATCATCTGCTTCGCAGGTGTTTCCAAAAGGGCTGGTAATTAGGGTTTTGTTGGTGCGTTGTTGAAGCATTGAACCCTGGGTCTGCCCCTGTGCCAACATGGAACAATAGAAGTGCAATATAGAGCCTGCCTACCTAGGAATCCACGGTCAGAGAAGTGGCTGGGAATGGAATGGGTAAGTGGTCGATCGATGTCGCGATATAAAAGAACAAGTGCAAACGTCAACCCACAAGTCCACGTACCCGCTCAACAAGACATTTTCGGAAAAATGAATAAGTGACGAGAAAGATAAAGTAGAGGGAAAAGAGAAACAGATATTTGGTTAAGTATAAAAGACAGAAAAGAAGGGATAATATATTCACATCTGTAGTATATATCCCATTTCTTGGAAAGATCTTTTCTTCATGTTTCTAGAGAATTTTTATAATTATTGCATATACTTGGAAAGAAGTGTGAAGGTTGCGGGCACAGAAAACAATGACCAGAAATTGGAAATTTTATGAACCCAACAACTCGACGATCCGTGAAAGACATTGAAATTAATGGTCGTGGAAAGAGGTCAAACGGGTTTCAAAATAGTCTAACAAGGGTTCCCAAGGAAACATGAGGCCCCAACGTTCAAATTTTATTGATTAGAAGTTTTGAGTGCATACTGTGTAACACGAAAGAGGGACTGATGTAGGAATCCAGAAGACGGGCTTCAAGATAGGCTGGCAAGGTTTCTCGAGGAGACATGAGGGCTCGATGGTCAAATTGTATTGATCAGAACTTTTGAGTGCATACTTTGTAACACAGAAGAGGGGTTGATGTAGGAGTCATGAACCCGTAAGTTCGCCAACCCGCACAGCTAGACATTTTCAGAAAAATGACTAAGTGATGAGAAAGATAAAGTACAGGGAAAAGAGACAAGAATTTGGTTAAGTATAGAAGACAGAAAAGAAGGGCTAATATATTCACATTTGTAATAGATATTCCATTTCCTTGCAAGATCTTTTCTTCATGTTTTTGGAGAAGTTATATACTTATTGCATATACTTGGAAAGAAGTGGGAAGGTGGCGGGCACAGAAAACAACGACTAGGAATTGGAAATTGATTGACCCCACCAACCCAACGATCCGCGAAAGAGATTACAAGAAATGGCTATGGAAAGTGGTCAGATGGGCATCAAAATAGGCTAACAAGGGTCCCAAAGGAGACATGAGGGCCCGACGGTCAAATTGTATTGATTAGAACTTTTGAGTGCATACTGTGTAACACGGAAGAGGGTTGATGTAGGAGTCCGGAAGTCAATTTGTATATCTTGGAAGCGGGGGGGGGTTGTTTGTAGGTCAAGGAACACTGGAAGTGTATTCCGCATGTCCGGGAACCTGCAAGTGAAAAAATTCGGGTAAGTATGGAATTGGAGGCGCGGAAGAGATTATAAGAAATGGAAAAATATGGAAAGCGGATGTAGGGGCTTCAAAACAGGGTGACAATAGTTCCCTAAGAGACGTGAGGACCCGAAGGTCAATTTGCAGGTTTCATAACTTTCATGTGAAAACTGTGTATCATGGAAGAGGGTATGATGTGGGAGTGTGGCAACAAATTTGTATATCGCGGAGGTCCAGGTGTTGTTTACAGGACACATAACAATGGAAGTGCAATATAGAGCCTGCTTGCCTGGGAATTCACGATCTGAAAAGTTCCTAGGCATCCAATGGCTAGTGGTTGGTCGGAGTCGCATTTTCAGAAAAAAACGACTAAGTAACAAGAAAGAGAGAGTAGATGGGAAAAAGAAACGACAATTTGGTCAAGTATAGAAGAGGGAAAAGAAGGTCCAATATATTCAAATCTACAATAGATATTCCATTTCCTAACAAGATCTTTTCTGTATGTTGTTGGATAAGTTGTATACATATTGCATATACTTGGAAAGAAATCTGAAGGTAGCGAGCACAGGAAATGAAAACTAGAAATTTGAAATTTCCTGAACCCACGAACTCGACAATCCGCCAAAGAGATGTCAAGGAATGGTCAAGTGTGGAAAGCGGTCAGACGAGCTTCAAATTAGGGTGACGGGTTCCTGAGGAGCCGTAAGGCCTGGACTCTCAAATTTTATATATAGGAACATTTTGGTGCAAAATGTGTAACACGAAAGAGGGTATGATGTGGGAATCCAGAAGTAAATATGCATATTGCAGAAGCCAGAGTGTTGTTTGCAGGTCACAGAACAATGGAAAGTGCAATTTAGACAAAGGGGAAGCATTCTTTCCAAACGCGTGATTCCGCCAACCCTCGCAGCAAGACATTTTTGGAAAAAATGACTAAGTAACCATAAAGAGAAACTACAGGGGATAAAAGAGTGGGAAAATAGAAAGGCAGAGGGAAATTTCCGTTAGCGTGAATTGATTTGAAACAAGCCCCATTGTTGCAAAACCATCATTTTCTAGTAATTGTCAGCAAATGCTTTGTTGAAGATTAGATTTTATTGCAACTTGTGGGAGTAAGTGTGTTCTTGATACATTTATCCATGACTGTAACATATTATCTTAAGTATTAAACTTCTTTCATTATGGGTTGTTAGAGTTAAAGCTTAATAATTGCATGTCTAGAAACAAGAATGACGATCTTGCTGCAACATTGTAATTTGGTATTGCTATGTTCTATCTGCATTACGAATAGAATTGAACATTGGTTTGAAACTATCCTAAATTCATTTTTTGTTTCCATAAAATCCTGATGGATCGACACAGTGCATTTTCATATAATTGTTAGATGCTCAATTTTAGAACAAATTTCCTAAGCAAATACAATATCAAAGAAGTACGAGACTACCGAACCATGCCAATGAGAAGAGGTGTTAAATCCAGAAAAGAAGCAACAACCAATACCCCAAGGAAATTTTTTTGATAGTAAATCCATTAAAAAAAAAAAGAACACTGAGCATTGTATATCTGTCCTTAGAAATTGGACCGAGTTTTTTGGGCCAAAACATTGAACATGTCTTCCATAAACACAGGCACATGATCTGCAACATGCAGGAGCCATCGAGATTCTCTTCAACATGCATACAAAACTAATTACCATGTTTTCTTTTTTTAGGAAATCCTTACAGTCTTCTCCTCGATGGATCATCCTATGGTAAAATTGATAGTTCTCAGAAGCTTCCCATGAGGAAGAAGACATAAAATGTTGCAGGGAAAACAAAATAACCCTTAATTGAAAGTTAGAACACCAAGAAACCGCCTCTCCAGAGTCGAAAACTTCAGGGACACATGTTGCACATGCAATTCCAAAGGCCCAAATTAGTCCATTCTGGGTGGAAGGAGATGACTAGTAGGAATATGCCTTGCACCAGTTGGAGTTCTGGTCCTCATTTCCTAAGATGTTGATTGTATATCCAGAGAACATGACAGTGGTCCCGCAATTGAATATTTTTTTGGCTTGAAATATATCTTTGGGAGCATCAATAGATCATTTCTTTATAGTGAAATACTTCTGCCTAGAACGGACTAAGTTGGACCTCTGGAATTTGTACTTTCAAGATGCAAAGAGGCTATTGCATTCAACGTCGTTTTCTTTTCTAAAACTCCTTCTTTTGGTGTTGTCGGGATTGCCATCACCGAGCCGAGAAGTACCGTCCATTATGGTTGATTTCAATTTGGGCATAGGAGTGGGAACAATCTCTGCATTTCCATCATCCATTGTCGTATCATTGTCCATTAGATCATCTTCTTCTAGCTTAGAATCCATCACATCAACCTTTGCGCCAACCATTAATGCAACTGAGAAGGTTGTTCGAGTAGGTCGGGTTGCCATGGAATTTTTTGGCTTGAAATATATCTCTTGGTGCACCAACAGACCATCTCCTTTTTTTCTCCTGGGTGGAGGGAGATGAGTAGTAAGAATATGGCCTGGAATACTGGAACCTCTGGCCATCATACCCAAAGGTGTTTATTGTATCTAGACAGAACTGTTTCCATAAGTTAACGAGAATTTTTGTTTTCTCTAGAGGATGTTTGAAATGAAAATTGGGGAGAGATAATATAACCCTCCGCAAATCTTGGTTTAATGTGTATCAATGGAATATATCCTCAAACCTTTTGCTGATCAATGTCAATCTCCAGGATTTGTGTGTAATGAGATGTTACGATTAAAGCTTACTAATTTCATATTTAGAAAAAAGTGTGAAGGTGGCAGTGACGACGAAGAGCGATTAAGAATTAGATATTTCTTAAAGGTGCCAACCGGCCGACGCATGAAAGAAATTGCATCATGTCTAAAATGAATAATTGGAAAGGATAACAGTCTTCTCTGCAAATCTTGGTTTAATTCGTATTAATGACAAATCTTCTTCGGACTTCCGGACCATTAATGACAATCTTACGGTTCTTGCACAATGAACTACTATAATTAAACCTTAATAATTTCATATCTAGAAAGAAGTACGAAGGTAGCGGGGATGGCGAGGAGCGACTAAGAATTGTACATTTCTCCCACCCTCCAACCCACGAAACATATTCCAAGAAAAATCCCAAGTATGGAAAGCAGTCGGGCAGGTTACAAAAAAAAAAGGGTCACAAGATATACCCAGGAGACGTGAGGGGCCGATGGTCAAATTGTATGTAACAATGACAGATTTTCAACCATCAATTTGTATATCACGGAATTTCAGGTGTTGTTTTTATGTAGGGGAACAGTGGAAGCACAATGTTGAGCAAGCAATTTGTATATTTCATAACTTCAGGTGTTGTATATAAAAGCATGAGACATTCGGTAAAAGGACACATTCGAAAAAAGGACCAAGTAAACAGAAAGTGAAAGAAAACAAGATGAAGGGGAATTTGTTTGCTAATTTGTAGATCGCGGAACTCTGGATGTTGTTTGCAGGTGGCGGAACAATGGAAACACAATTTTGAAACCGCCTATCTGGGAACCCGTGATTCAAAAAATTTGTTCAATATGAAACGAGGAAGCAGTCGATCGGGCTGGTGATATAAAAGTAATAATGGAAATCTGAAGACGTGAATCCACCAACTCCCAGACCTAGACATTTTTCGAAAAATGAGTAAGTAACCAAAAAGGGAAAGCAGAGGGAAAAAAGAAAGGGGATGGCAATTTTTGGAAGCGATAATTGGTGTAAGAAAGCCCCATTGATGGTCTTAACAATAACTAGGAAATGCATTAAACATGTTAACAGGTTCTTCAATCAAGAAATAGATACAACGAGCGATGTTTATTGTTTCTAGGATCTGTTTGTATAAGAGAAGCATAAAAAATTTCAAGAAAATAAATTTTGGGATGTCTAAGTAAATCTTTTGTACTGTTAGCTTCACCGCAAATATAACAACTGTGAATTTGAATTTGAATGTCCTCTCGTTCATATGATAGTTCCATTAGACTTCACATAGTATATATTCTATTATTTCAAATTATTCCAGGGAATTAATTTTGCTAAGTTCATCGATCAAGGAAAAGTGCTAAAAACGAGATAAAGGGGAATTTGTTTTCTAATTTGTAGATCACGGAAGTCCAGGTGTTGTTTGTAGGCGGAGGAACAATGGAAATGCAATGTTGAACCCGCCTACTTGGGAACCCGCGATCCAAAAAGTTTGTTCAATATGAAATGGGGAAGCGGTCGGACGGGCTAGTGATATAAAAGTAAGTGGAAATCTGAAAACGTGAATCCGCCAACTTCCAAAAAAACAATTAAGTAACTAGAAATAGAAAGAAAATGGAAAAAAAGAAAGGGGATGGAAATTTTCAGAAGCGGGAATTGGTGTAAAAAGGTCTCATTGATGGTCTTAACAATAACTATGAAGTGCATTAAACATGTGAACATGTTCTTCAATCAAGAAATAGATACAATGAGCCATACTTATAGTTTTCAGGATATGTGTGTATAAGAGAAGCATCGAAAAGCTACAAGGAAATCAATTTTGGGATGTCCTCTCGTTGAATTGATATAAAAATGACGAATTTGAATTTTAATGTCCTCTTGTTGATATGATAGTTCCATTGGACTTCGCATAGTATATATTCTTTTATTTCAAATTATTCTAGGAGATTAATTTTGCTAGGTTCATTGATCAACAAAAAGTGCTAAGAATGAGATAAAGGGGAATTTGTTTGCTAATTTCTAGATCGCGGAAGTTCGAGTGTTGTTTGCAGGCGACAGAACAATGGAAGCGCAATGTTGAACCCACCTATTCGGGAATCCGCGATCTAAAAAGTTTGTTCAATATGAAAATGGGAAGCGGTCGGTCGGGCTGGTGATATAAAAGTAGGTGGAAATTTGAAGATGTGAATCTGCCAACTTCCTCACCTAGACATTTTCCGAAAAATGAGTAAGTAATCAGAAATGGAAAGAACAGGGCAAAAACAAAGGGGATGGAAATTTTGGAAGAAGTAATTGGTTTAAGAAATCCCCATTGATGGTTTTAAGTGAACAAGTTCTTCAATCAAGGAATAGATACAACGAGCCATGCTTATAGTTTCTAGGATTTTCTTGTATAAGAGAAGCCTTGAAAAGCTATAAGAAAATCAATTTCCGGATGTCTAAGTAAAGTTATTGTATTGTCAGCTTGATCGCAAGTATAACAATGATGAATTTGAATTTTAATGGCCTCTTGTTGATATGAAAGCTCCATTGGACTTTGCACAACATATATTCTTTTATTTCATATTATTCCAAGAGATTAATTTTTCTAAGTTCATCGATCAAGTAAAAGTGCTAAAACGAGCCACACACTACATTTGCGTCACAAAGATTATACTAAAG
>WSFP011500081.1:0-13944 GCA_009831015.1 Picea engelmannii | reverse complement strand
ATGTCAAAGATTATGAAATTGCTTGCTTGAAACCCTAGGAGAAAGACATATGTTACTATCTTTTTCTCTATAATCTTCCAGTTGCTAAGATTTATTGAAAAACACCTATCTAGAAGTAGATACTAGAGCCCTACCATTGTAGCCCTCTAGTAACCCTACTTCATTGCCTATTGCATATTTTATTTCAATTTGTCTAAGGAAAAGAAAATCACTAGGGCCTAATTTTCGTTACTTTATAGCAATTATCTCTAGGACTTGGATGTTTGAGGCCTTGGGTTACCAACACCTCTCTCATCCTCTCCATCTCCTTTGACTAAGTATAATCATTTCTTTTTTCCCTTAAGAGTTACTGCTGCTATCATTGACTCCATTACCCTAGAAGGCACTAGTCTACCCACTACAAGTGTTGATTGATCAAACGATTTTCAGAACATCTTCTTTTGAACACCTACTAACTTCTACTAACCTTAGATTAGCCTAAATCACTAACCTACTTGCTGCTGTTGCAAAAGATTGCTACAGCCATCTAACAGCAGCAAATTAACCCTAAAAGTGATATGTTATGCTAGCTAGACATCGCTAAAACTGCTTGTGACTATCTATTATCAATTTGCCTAGTTAAAGCTATTATTTCAAGTCTTTTATCAAGCATTTTAAAGCATAATTATTGTGGCTGTTGCAAATTTCTTATTGCTGTTATAAACTGCTATACTGCTGCAATTCTATATCAGCTAGTACATTTCTTAAGAGTTCATTGTCTTATGAAGCACTAATATCATTTTGGTACTTAGAAAGTGCCATTTTTCCATTTTATTGTCTTGTTCTGGGCAAGTACACAACATTATTCATTTGCTTCATCTCTATAAGACATAAAAAACCCTTTGATTTGAGTGACCTGTGAGAGGGGAGGGACTTTCTTATATCTTTTGCCTTAGCCTTCTCAAACCCTCAAGTCACTGGGGATGTCTCCCCTGGGGTAGTCTGGACATACTCCAAAATAGAAAGGGGTTTCCTATTAAGGTGATAGTGATAGGTCACTCCCAATTACGCCAATTTTGATGCACTTGCCTTGGGCTTTGGGCAAGTACAAATTGTGTGATAACAAGGACAACTTCCACCCATCTGGTGAAGTAATCAGTGGCGGTCAAAATCCATCGATACCCATTACTAGAGTTGTCCTTGAACTCATCAATGAAATCCAATCCCCATTGTTGAAAAGGTTCTTCTATGATGACTCTCTTAAGGGGAAGAGCAGGAAGGCGTTGCTTGCTGGTAAAATTGGCATGGTTGACAAGATCTGACATATCAAAGAAAATAGTAGGCCAATAGTATCCCGCCCTTAAAATCTTATGGGTAGTGGTGCATGTTGTAAATTGGCCACCACAATGCCCTGAATGAAGGTCGGCCACTAACTTGTCAACTTCTTCTTTACTCACACATTTGAGGATTACCCCATCAAGGTTCCTCCACCCGAGACCGTTTTTTGTTAGGCAATACTTCATGGCTTTGAGTCTCAGGGCTCTCCTTTTATGTTCTACTAAATGATCATGGCAAGTGAGGTTCTTCAGGTAATAAATGACATCTGAGTACCGCTCATTGTTCTCGATCTCACTTGCGATAAAGTTGATTTGCTTGTTTTCTCCTACCTCGATGGCCTCTTGATTGCTTTATGTCATCATTTTGGCCAGTCCTTGCCCTTTAATTATCTTGGTTGGTTTGATCTCCAAATCGTATTCCTGTATTTGTGAAACCCACTTTCCTCTTGACCCAAGGCAATCTTGTTGTGATAAAACATCCTTCACAGCGGGGTAGGGGATGAAAGCTTTGATCTTGTTGTACCCTACCTACATAAGTTCGAAAATGTTTGAGAGACTTGACCATAGCGTAAGTTTGTTTTTCTGTAATGGTGTAATTCAATTATTAGTCTCTTAGATTTTTTCTCGTGAAAGCGATCGGTTGCTCATCCCCTTGATCATTCTTCTGTAACAAAACTCCTGCAATAGTGTCTTTTGAGGCGAAAGAAAATATGATGAAGTATTTGGTAAATTTCGGACTAGCCAAGACTGGTGCAACAGTTTTTGCTTCCTTGATACGCTGGAAGGATAGCTTACCTTCATCTTCCCATCCGAAACAGGCATCCTTCTTTACCTATTTGTTAAGGGGTTTAACAGTCTCAACAAAGTTTGGAATGAATCTCCTCACGAAGTTAATTTGATCAAAGAAAGGTTGTAAGGATTTCTTGTCTTTAGGGAGAGGGATTTTCTTGATGGCTTCAACCCTGGCAGGGTCTATTGTGATTTCGTCTTTGGAAATGATACAACCCATCAACTTACCCTTGTCAATACTAAAAATTGATTTCTTAGGGTTGAGAGAAATGCCATACTCCCTACATCTTTGGAAAATAGTTCTCAAGTGTTGGATATGTTGTTCCCTCTTTTTGGAGATGGGGGTTAGATCATCCTGATAAATCTCTATAAGTTTTTCGATTAGATCCCTAAAGGCATAGTCCATGGCTCGTTGAAAGGTGGTGCCTGCGTTGGTTTATCTAAATGGCATTCTTAAATACTTATAGGTTCCCTAAGGGGTGGTGAAAATAGTTTTTAGTTGGTCATCCTTCTTTACCAACACTTGATTGTATCTTGAGAAACCATCAAGCATGGACATCATTTCTGCTCCAGTGACCCTTTGCCAAAGATACTCCATGTTTGGTAGAGGATAATTGTCCTTGAGTGAAGCCTGGTTTAGATTTATGAAGTCTACACATATCCTGATTTCGCCAGTCTTTTTCCCTTACAATGAATGGGTTAGATATCCACGATGAATACATGATAGGCTCAATTTTTCCTGCCTCAACCATCTTTTGTAACTCCTTCTGCACCTGTGGGGCAACCTTTGGGTTCATCTGCTTGAGTTTTTTTCTGAAGGATTTTGTGCCATCTATAAGGGGGATAGCGTGTCATATGTCGTCTTCTCGATAAGCTTTCAGATCTTTGTAAGACCAAGCAAAGACATCTTTGAATTCTCTTACGAGGGCAATCGACTTCTCCCTTTCATCGGTCGTTGTTACTTTTCCAAACCTGATCATTTTTGGGGATTCCTTGGTCCCAATGTTGAATTCAATGATCTCGTCATCGATTTTGCTCGAGGGCTTCCCCTTATACATGTCATTCCGATCAAAAAGGTTTTCTAAGGGGATGATGCCCTTGGGTAAGGGTTCATTGACGATATCAATTATCTCAATATTCGCCTCTTCTGCTAATCGATTTATCTGGGCCTCAGAGAATTCACCTTCATTTTGGAGAAAACACAGAATTTGGCTTTCGCTATCAAAAACTTGCCAATGTTCTAGGTTGTCAGGTAGCGAGGGCCTGTAGTTTACTTCCACCTTATAGAGACCTATTTCCTTGAAAAGTTGCAAGGTGGAAGCGAAAACAACAAGGTTGTCTGCTAACTAATTCTCTTCCCTAGGGATGGCTTTAATAGAAAAATTGTCAAATTTCTTCATGGTGTCCCACACGGCATCCCTGTACTGTTTCAACCTTGGGTTTTTAGCAACGAATTTCTTGTTAACTTGTGAAACGATTAAGTTAGAGTCCTCTCTTACGTGTAAGGTCTTGATGTTCATATCAATAACAAGGTTAAGGCCTAGGATAAGGGCTTCGTACTCGGTGATGTTGTTTGTGCAGTTGAACACAAGCCTGTGAGAGAAAAGGGTGGTCTCATTTTCTAGTGATCTTAAGACTATCCCTACACATGAGCCTGTGCTTGAGTGCACACCATCAAAATCTAAGCTCCAAGATCCCTCCTTCTTTTCCTCATCAAGGAAAAGGGAGTTTTCCAAAATGAAGGTGCTGTCAATTCCTTCTTCCAGAACCTGGTGGGTTATATTGACATGATCAACACCTTCATTTTTGGTCTTGTTTGGGGAAGAAACTTTCTCCTTACCCTTGATGATATCAACTTTTCTTTCTTTGTGAGGCTCTGCCAAGACTTGTTAAATGTGTTGCAAGAACTCTTCTTCAACCTGTTTTGCTGCTTGTCTCTTTTCGAATTCCAAGATCTTATTCGGTGGACAAGGTGTATTTCTTAGTGTTACTTCCTTTTCTTTCTCTAATAGATTGATCATGAGACGAGCTTCCCTTTCAACTACCTTCTCTCGTTCCTATTGCAGGTAAGTTCTGACATCGTGGGGAAAGTCTGGTGAGACAAAGTCATCAATCTGATTAATCTAAAGGGTCTCTTTAAGATATTCTTCCACTTGTATGAGAGAGGAGGTTATGTTTTCTTCTATTTCACACGCTCTCTCTTGAGCTTCAAACAAAGTTGTAGGGCGTCTCCCAATCAAAACCCCATATGGGTCTTTCATGGTTGATATGTAAGACTTGAGGATAGTGGCCTTGGAAGGTTTTAAATCTTGAGGGAAACTCCTTACGAGGGTGTTGAACCTATCATTGAAATCCCTTATACTTTCCTCTGACTTTCTCTTATAACTGTAGAGTTGGCTACAAAGGGATTGGTAATGTCTTTTCTTTCCAAATCTTTTGGTAAAAATATCATGAAAGAGGTCCCAATTTGTGATTGTTCCTGGGGGAATACTATCAAACCACTCTTTGGCCCTTCCAAAAAAAGTGTAAGCGAAGAGCTTCATCAGGATATCCTCATGTTGGTCATAAGGCTCTAGAGTGCAAAGGAAAGAATCTAAGTGATCTTCAGGTGTAGTGAGATCTTCTCCTGAAAAGCTGGGGAGCCATTCCTTGAAATCCTTTGGGAGTTTATGAGGAGATCCAAGGATCTTTGTTATGTCCAAAGGTTTGTGTGCCTCGTTGGCCTGCAGGTTCCATGTAGCATTTGGTAAGGTGGGTATGGGTGAGAGTGGAAGTGTGGAGGCAATAGGTGAGGAAGGAGGGCTAAGAGAAGCAGAGGGACAATCATGAGAAGTGGGGGTTGACAGAGGACTAAGCTCCTTGGGTGAAGGCTTACGATGTCTGGGAGTTGGATTATGCTTCTTTCGTCCCATGGTGGAGTCGCCAGAAAATCTTTAGGACAAGCTTATTAAAAAAGGGAAAAGGGAACATCCCTTGGGTGGAGTCGCTAGGTAAGCTAGGGGAGAGGCTTTGGGATAGCTTTCCAAAGTGTCGTTAGGACTCAGAAGAGGATTCAAAATCCTACTTGACAACGACGCCAAAATGTTATCGCACAAGTTGTAGGTTGGGCAAAGCCCGACCCAACCACCAAAATGGCGACAACTAGGAGAGAAGCTACCCACTGTCACCTTAGGCAGGTGTTCCCATCACTTTAGAGGTGCGGTAGTCACCTCTAGGGGGGAATCCTGGTGACGCTAGGGGGTATTAAGATGAAAAATGAGATGTATGGATGGGTGCCCCTAAAGGTCAATTCTAAATGGTAGAAGGAACTTGGAAGAGAGTCTTGGGAAAGGTTTAGGGTTGCCAAATGATTTGAGTGATCTTCCGAGAGTAAGATATCTGCCCGAGACACAATGAAAACCAAGTATACTTGTAATATGTTAGGTGGACAAGCAAGTTAAGCTTGCTGTTCCTAATTGCAGCAATGATCAATGATATATATCAGCATATAAAAGGTAACAAGAGCTGCAAAATACGTGCTAAAAGCCCAATTGAATAAGCACAAGATAAGCTAGTAAAGACTAGTTTAACTCAACAATGATATAGTAAGACTTTAGCACAAAATCAAGGTGGTTACAAAAAACTAACTACAGTGATATTTATTGGCCTTATGGCTGTAGCAAACCAAGCCTTATAACAGAAAAATCAGCCAATCAAAATCACTTTAATCTAGCTCAAAAAAGTGCACTAGGATTAGTAGTGTGTTAGGGCAAAGTTATAGCCAATTTCTAGGGTTAGTTTAGGAGTTACCTAGGGTTAAAGGGTTAGATTTCTGCAGCCCTAATGGCTGTAGGTTAGTTTTGTAACAACAACAAATTTTATTGAATGAAAGAGGACGCCTCAATAAGGCAAGATAGCCCAGGGCTCAAGAAACAATCTCCAAGTGGAAAAACTTCAAAACATTAACTTTTCACATTTACCAATGCAACATTTTATTTATCCAATGCAATGACTAGTGCCTTTGATTATGGGTTAATGGGGTCAAAAGAAAAGAGCTAGAGCTACTACCTCCTTGGGGGTATAAATGCTCTTATTCGCTAAGGCAAACAACCTAGCTAGGGTTTAAAACTAAGGGGTGTATGCACTTATACTTCCTTAGCAAACCCTTGCAAAACAATAATTCTATGCTCGAAAATTATGGTGGAGCTAAAGTAGGGGTGTATGCACTTATATTTCCTACTTAGCCTTAGCAAAATCAACCTTGAGCTTGAATTACAAATGATAGCAACAAGTAAAAAGCGTTACCAATCCAATAGCAACAAGATAAACCATAGCATGCCAAGAAAAGCCACCACAATAGCTAGAAAATGACCTCCAAAGAGCTAGCGCATCATCATCATCAAGTCCATAACCAAAGAAATGTTGCCGTGTGAAGCTCTCAGAGAATCTAGTGTTTCTTGACAAATCGAAACACATTGAGTTCAAGTACCATTTTATCCGAGACATGGTGCAGAGGAAGGCAGTATTGGTGCAATACCTTCCTACAAATGAACAGGTTGTTGATGTTCTTACCAAACCCCTTACCAGGACGAAGTTTGAGTACTTCCGTGACAAACTTGGCGTGGCAGAGAATGCCTCCCTCGCTGAGAGGGAGTATTGATGTTTGCATCTTACTGAGACATTCTCCAGATCGTACTCCTCTGTGACTGAGTTGAATTGATCCGTGAGGATACTTATTCGAGAAGGGATAAGGGGGTTTGGGCTTATATCCCAACGTCCCTTGTGGAGAGCACATGAGGACATGTCAAGGGAGTTGACCTTGACGTCACACTCTATGAGGAATTGACCCGAGTGTTTTTAGAGGGAGTAGCCTCTAGAAGTCCACATGGGAGTGCCATTTGTGACAAACATTCTCCAGATCGTACTCCTCTATGACTGAGTTGAGTTGATCTGTGAGGACACTTATCCGAGAAGGGATAAGTGGGTTTGGGCTTATAGCCCTACGTCCCTTGTGGAGAACACATGAGGACACGTCCCTTGTGGAGAGCACATGAGGACATGTCAAGGGAGTTGAACTTGACGTCACACACTATGGGGAGTTGACCCTAGTGTTTCTAGAGGGAGTAACCTCTAGAAGTCCACATGGGAGTGCCATGTGTGACAGACCTTTTGCTACAATGTACCAAGTAAGCATCGGGTGGACCTTCTCCTAGATTAGGTTGCAGACCAAGGGAGATAGGATGCATTTATCACAAAGGTGTACTTGCGGTAAATGGGCCCAGGCGTAGTCCTTCCTTGATCATGACAAGGAATATGGACTCGAGGTGCTTTCCATGTGTTAGTTAGCATTGAGCCAACATTCACTCACAGGGGCGTACTTGTGGTGAATGACCCTGGTCTGGTCTTTGTCCTAGTCATGGTGATTTGACAAGGAATGATAAAGACTGAAGATGCTAGATTCTATCACATGCGGACCTAGAGTGAGCCTGATCTTAGAGAGAGTCAGTTGGCTTAAAGAGTTGCAAGGGGAGTTTCCCCTCGGTTCAGGTGGGAGAGAGATATCTCCCAAGACTGATAGACAAGTGTCATGAGTCTAGGGTGAAGTTTGTATACTTCGGAGACAAGCTTTGGCATAATGAAGAATGTCTCCCTTGTTGAGAGGGAGTGTTGATGTTTGGACAACATCAGGAAGACATTCTTCTAGATCAATAATTAATAATATAATCATTAATTATTAAATAATATATATAATAAGTAATAATAATAATAAATAGTTATTTATTATCCAAGGGGCGCATCCTTTCATGGATGGTCACCATATGTTCTCTATATATGGAACACTCATCATTGTAATAAAATATATCGAATATACATATCATCTCATATGAAAAATCAACAAGAAACACCATATCATAGCACAAGATAGAAAAAATCCTCAAGGGTATCGAAAATTTCAGTCCTTAGCTCTTCATAATGGGAGAGCTATGTTTCAAAATGAGATCTCATGATCTCTATTTATACAATTTGTCTTTCACATAGTTTGTCCACATTAGCAAGGGTAAAACATAAGATAAGGGGTCCATAACCCTTATCTTACCCCTTGCAACAAAATAGTATTAAACAATTCACTTTTAGTTTCACTTTTACCAAAATGAAACCCTAGAATAAGGTGACATCACCCCTTAAGGGATGTTTTAGCACTTTGAAGAAGTCGTTGGGTAGGTAGATGCATGGCTAGGCTTCCAAAGATCACTTTTCACTCATCCAAGTCCTCTCTTTATGGTCTTCAAACTTCCTTCCTCAAAATCTGCCACATGTCATCAAGCAACACCATCACCACCAAACCCTAGCCCTCTAGGTGACGTCAAGCCTCGAAAAGATGACGTTTTGTTTCTCCTAGGCAAAACGTTTGGTATGTTAGGGCTAGGTCATGTTATCCTTGATGTCTTCTAGGCTTACAAAGGCACGTCTTTGTCATCCGGCATGCGGGCCCTTAGCATCCAACCTGTGGGCTTGAAGCCCCATGGAAGCCCAAGCTAGGCGTGCTTCTCCAAAACTATCCACCAACAAGGTCCTGCAAGACACAAAGGTATGCCCTCCAAAGATCTCAAGTCAAAGATATCATGACAAGTGTAAACCACGTCTAATAAGCAAGGCAGTTAAACATGTGCATCAAAACTATCTCATCAAATTAAACAAATGCTTAAGACCCTATACAATTGACCAAGTTTAAGTATGGGAGGGGTGTCATAGGAGTCTTATCGGATAAACCAAAGCATTCAAGTAGGGGATGCTCCCAAGGATGGCCTCTCAAGGTTATGTAAAGGATGATGAGGTGGAAGGGGTTTAGACTTCATAGGTCGTTGAGTTTCCTGACATACAAGGGATTGTATTGTCTCATTCATGGGTGCCTTTGTGGAGGGTGTGTGGCACCTTCATTTGCAATGTACTTTTTCCAAGCCCATCTTCTTGCCATTCTTTGTTTCTTTCATGTTTTTAAGAAATGAGTTGAAGACCACTGTCCTGGCATGGTGTCCAAATGATGATAGTGTCACTTACAAGTATCTTGCGGAAATGAGAAGGATGGCTCGTGATGAGACCCCCTTTCTCTCAGCTATGGAATTGAGAGCCATTACCCTGGCTTGGTGACTAGATGATGGTAATGTCATACCACTAGATACCCATGATCATGATAAGCCGGCTCCGGATGAGACCTCCTATCCTCCAACTAACCCTTTAAGCATTCATAATCATTTATTCTTATAGGTCCCACTTTTCTTATAGAGAAACATTTCATTGCTTTCTAGGGGGATCCTTGGGCGAAGCATCTGGAAGGTTTATATATAGGCTTTTATCTTTTTAGCCAAGAACAGTCCCTCTGGGCCTTCAGCCCCTTCTTCCCATGGAATGAGGTACATGCTCTTCTTGGGTCATTAAAGTCAAAGGACCTAGAAGAGGGAAATATGATGGGAATGTAATGAGTGGAAAGTGGTAAGTATGGTTGGGAATGGTACGATAACCCCTCAAGGAACCCCCAGTCACAAACCTTTCCCAAAGGTTGGCCACCCACTCGAAAATATATGACTCACAAAGGTGAAACAAGGTTAAAGGCATAATGTCCAAGTAGATGCTCTATAATCAAAAGTAGCTCAAATACAACATGTTCAAATGCCTCAAATATTAGGGTGATTACTTGCCACAATACCTGACTTGTACCGCATGGAGCAAGACCCTTATGCCTTCCAGAAGCTAGCTGGTGTGGTGGATGTGATGACAATGGATCAAATGTGGTGATGGAGTGGGCTTCTGTGTGTGTAAGTGGATACTGCTGGTCATGTGGTCTCTCGGCACTCCATATCTGCAACCCGAGGACCTCAAGACATGATCTCCTTAGTTATCCCACAAAATGGGGATAACACACCTTAGACAACCAAGTTGACAAAAAACTTGGTAGTGTATTGATGTGTTCAACAAGCATTCTATTAAATTAGAGGTACATGATGTAAATGATACTCCCAGGCTTAATTTTATTAGAGAATTCTTTACTATTTATTGGAGAATTATTTACTATGTAGATGATCTTCTTAATATTGCTTCCTCAGAGAAGTCATTCTAGTTTTTTGAAGACAAGGCAAAGTTTGAGTAATAGTCTCCCAAGAAGTTTTCTACGTCCTCTTTTAAATTCTCTTATTCCACTTATGCTCCTTCCCAAGAAAGGTCAAAAGAATGGACAAAGTGACAAACAATACCAACCATAGCCTTAGGAAAAGGGGCCACGAAAGAGCTATGTGTTAGCAGATAGATTGGATTTCTCCAAAATCCAGTTTGGAGCGCATATCATAGTTTATTCATGGGTACATAGGATGGATTGGTTGGTTATGTTATTTTTCCTTAAAACTCAACAAACTAATTTATTGTTCTTCAATAGATTTTTATACCCAGATCTAGAACAACAACAAATTCTAAATCTGATCTATAAACATAAATATACCGAGTTAAATAACTTGCAATGCACAACGAAATACATGTAGAAACCAATCACAGATAAAAATAGACACCAGAGATAACTTGGAAACCCCAACTCCGGGGAAAACCAACAACGGGGGTTTTATTATTTTTAGCTTAGCAAGATCAGAAAATTAAATAAAACAATGCCAAACTTGGCACCTTAATCCACCAAAATAAACTGCTTGGATCTGAGCAAATAACTCTTTGAGTCTTGGCTTGAACCTTACGATTCTGCTGTCTGCAATACGAATGACTGAATGAATGGCTGTAGGTGCCCTCGACCCTCACAAAATGACTTGCGACTTCCTCATTGTAACGTGCGACACCCACAGGCTGTCTCGGCTTTGATAGGAGAGGGTTCGACTCTCTCCCTCTTGGTAACACGACCCCAAACCAATGTTTTCAGAACCAAAAATCGAATCAAACTCGTCGACCCCAAAAATTCGAAACCAGACCGGACCGGAAAAAAACCGGACCAAAAACCAATCCACCAAAAACTACATAAAATATTCAAAACTTGAAAAAACACATATATATTCATGTGCATCAATATGAATCCAAACCATTTATACACAAATATGCAAATATTCTCATTTATATATAGAGTAAGAGTGCATATAACCAAAATAGCACCGAGTGCAATACATATCTGAAGTTTTGGACAAAAATACATCAATAAAGAGGCTCTAAATGTCCTCTAGAGTCCAAAAATAAGTATAGTATACTGTATGATACTAGAATCTGGATACTATTGTACTAATCATCAGAATCCTCATTCTCCTCATCCTCAACATGAATAGACTAGGACCCTACATGGGGATTATGGATTCTGCTTGATTCCCCTGGCCCTGAAGGTATTTGTACCTCTGGTTGTGGAAGTGGGTCCAAGTCCAAGCCCCCTCAACCACAATTTAATTTTTTTGCCAAAAAAAATTTGAAATCCGCCTTCTCTAGTGCGTCGTACATGTTTCGTATGGAACTGATCAGTTCAACATTTTTGTTACGGAATTGGCCGATTCGGTACGAAACTGGCCAAAAACAGATCAATGTGACCGGTCCGACCGTTTTGGGGATGAAAACCGGTCTGGCCGGTTGATTTTGCTAAACCGGGCCGGTTCTGATAACATTGCCCCACACTCGGCCCCTTTCCACCCTTACTCGCCCCCCCTACAACAAATTCGGCCCTCACAGCCTTAGATCAAGGGAACTCGGTCCCTTTCTCTTAGATCTTCCTCACGGTTCTGCTAGAGATGAAGTATGGCTAACTTCCAATATCCCTCTTGGCTTGCAAACACTTCAAGATTCCTCCTTAATTTTGATCTGCAACTGAAACCCTCTTGGTGTCACTCCTCAACTCAATGGTCTCCTCGAGTCACCCCCTTTGCTTATAAACCTCCAGCTGAGTGAGTGTACAGTAGAGATTAAATCCCCATCTTGAAAAATCAATGGCTACGATTTAATTTGAAACTAACTTTGACTTTCTGGATAAGATCAAAGAAGCTTCTAACAGAGAGTTTACTAATAATAATTAATAATCGACATTTCCTAAGTTAGACTTAGGAAATATTTAAATGATCATTAATTAAATTAATTAAACCCATTTCCCTAAGTTAGACTTGGGAGAAATTTAAGTGACTTGGATATACATTATTCCATGTGTCTTTGGCTTGCATGACACCTTGCCTAAGCTAAGACACTTGTCCTCGTTACAATATTTCAATAGGTTAGTCCATCATTCAACATCGACGGTTCGTGGAGTGCCTTTTAGACTTGGCACATGGTCACATGTTCTTGATATTCAGGGGTTAACTGTAGGACAAAGTTCTTGAGTAGGTAGCGTATATTCAAGGACATCTGGAGGACATACAATGGGTGGGGCGAGTTTTTAGTGATAGGTGCTTCAAGTTGTTTCGAGATTTGATCATGTTTTTGGATACCCTTTGCAGAGATAATAAGATATGCATGTGGTTTAATTTTGAGGTTAATTGGAGAATATGCTATTCTGGGCAATTTCTATTTTTAGAAAGTTGGACAATTGATAGGATGATTGCATATTTGAGCACATAGTTGGGAGATTTTGTTGTGGTTCAAGTTTCAGTTGATTCCAAGACCGTGGAAATTTGGTCTATTTTTAGCAAGTTATCTAGATTTTTGGATACCCAATATGGCATACAATATTGGTGTCCAATTTTAGGCCATTCTGAGGACTTTGAAATTTCAGGCATTGGATGTGTTTCGCAGCTGCAAGAGGGTTTTTGGTGGGCCCACATGGCTTTACTTACTATTTCTAGAGGGGCATTAGCGTTGATGGCCGTCTTATGCACTTGATCTAGTGCACCCTCTTCATGGAGCTTCCTTGAGCGTTTTTTCCACCAATTTCTACAACTATTGTTGGTCCTAGAGCCTACTTGCCCTCCTTCACTATTCTTGCACTTTTGAGTTGAGATGGACTTACTATTTGTGAGATTAGTTGACTTTGGAGGGGTGCGCCTTACTTGAGAGATTCTTAATGCATAGTTGGGGGGATTACTATACTTTGCCTAGAGAGGGAGCGCTCCACTTAGAGGGAGTTCATTGCTATTTTTAATACTCTTTCTCTGTATTTTTATCGCTTGGCCATGTAATTATGACCATGCATGAGCTTGTTTTTAGAAGATTCTCTCCTTAAGAAAGTGCGCCCTAGTCCTATTCTTAGCCTTCCATGCAACTTACCTTTTAGGGAGAACTCGTTGGGGCCTATTTTAGCATGCATGTAATATATTAAAGGAAGAAATCAGCCATAGGAAGGAGGAGTGCACTATATTTGAAGGATATTCTTGCCACAAGTATATTTTCTCTTGTAGGTGCACTTCATTGGGATAGATTCTATTACTGTTCTTGGAGGGCACCCACTCTATCGTTATCTATCATCTATTCTTACACTTCTCTTCTTCTATATAATGTTGTACAAGCAATGAAGGGAGGCGATTATTATTGAGTGGTTGAGAGCCACAGGTGTGATTGATTAGTGCTTTGTACCTTCCATTGCTTTCATCATTCTTTTCTTTAGAGAGTGTAGTTGAGAGCTAGCATCAAATGCTTGTGATAGTTGAATTCCTTCATTGCAGCATTATGATTGTACCTATCCCATATGGAGAGGAGGAATTGTACATCTTGGCTTCCCCAAGATCTTGGAGAGTTATTGGTGTGTCCAGACCTGTCAAGGACTTTGTTCATCCTTCAACCCTTGATAATAAAGACATTCAAGCACTTTCTTGGTGACTATCTCTTGCTTTTGTGTTGTGTAAGAATTTCTATCTTCCGGAGACTCTTATTTGCTTTTAATTATGCTTTTTCATAGCATTTAAGCTGT
>WSFP011500076.1:0-13945 GCA_009831015.1 Picea engelmannii | reverse complement strand
ACCTTACTGATATTTTACCATCCCCTCTTCCATGTTCTAGCGAGTAGGCTAGCAAGGGTTTTGAACTATTAGTTGATAGAAATTTTTGTCCATTGTATGTCCATTGGTTGATTGTCATATTATAGTTCTAGCTCAGGGATATTATAGTTCTAGCTCAGTGGTGTTATTTGAGTAGGAATGCCTATGGTTAGGTGGTGATTCTTCCTTTGGCAATCACTTCCACATAATTTCAGATAGAAAGATGAGTATCAGTTGTGTACTTGTTATTTTATTGTATTTGCAAAATCAAATTAATGTGATGTTTTTCGTTTTTGAGCTGTTAAATTATATGACTTGTATAGTAATCGTTATTTTCTTGCAATTTCTTTGTTTGCAAATGTGCATATGGATTTCTGATTAGTTCCAACTCTCGAGGAAAAGAAGAATTCAATATCCATGCTATGAATAGCACTGGGTACACTACATACATCGTCCTCTTCATCAAGGGACATAATCCAAGATCTAATTGTTTGCATGTAAGATGGTTGTATAGTCAGAGAAGCTGCATTCTTATGCAAAATTGCCTTCTCCATTGAAGGGATGTCTTCTCTCTATGTACATATCTAGAGTTTGAGAATACAATAGTCGATTCTCAAAGCAAATTTTGGTGTCCTTCAACTCATTTAGAAGTTTCTTTTCAGTTTGTTCTGTCCTTTGGCCCATATCGGTTAGGAACTCTTCTCGTCTTGCACTGTCTTTTGGCCCATATCGGTTAGCAACTCTACTTCTAAGTCCAGGCATGTGTTCCATCTTGAAGCCAACTGACAACCACCTAGCCAAACATGGGAGCTATTGAAAACTCTCTCCCATGACCATTTTTATCGCCTTCGTTATTGAGAGGAGCTCACCAAAACCTGCTTGCTTCTACGTCAATTAGCTGGGTAGATGACACAACAATATATTGATCAGTTCAACGAATTATTGATTAAGTTAAAAATAACCAATTCCAATAATCTTCTAAATCTTTAATTTATTGGGGGACTTTTCTACCACATCCAATGAAAGATTAATCTTCTTACTATCACTCAGAAGAGACCTTTCAATTTCCAATAAAAATATACGGTTAAAAAATGACCCGCGAAGTCCTGGTCACGTTATGTTTTAATCTAATGTATAAAGAGGGATTGGCGAAGTGAGTTGTACTTTCTACGACAATGAATGAAAGGAAAATATTCATTGTCGTTCAATGACGTGTTTTTATGAACGGGCTGCAATATATTTTTGGATATGATAGACTAATGTTCTAAACATAATATTCGGCTGGTAATATCTTAAGCAATGTGTTAAGCGTGATGCATAATTATTAGAGGGATAGTGTTGAATTTAAAATAAAATTTTGAAATTGTTAATTGACATCATAAACGATGTGTTGTAATTATTTTCATGTTAGTAAATATAAGTGCAATTATATTTATGCTAAATCAGTACCATATCCTCTTTTTTAAATCTATGAGGGGTAAAGGATAAGCTTATTCCTCCAACCTTGTTTAGGATGATCCAATTTCGAGTTTCTCTCGCTGCTGTTGAGTTTGGATAGTACTGACATTTACTTATGCTAAAAGTATTTTTTAATTCTGACCTTAATTTGACTGTTTATATTCACTTACAGGAACTTAGGGGTGTAGGTTGCGGCTGCTTTGTGATGGGTTATGGTACCTATCATAGTATCTTTCCCATATGGGCTCTAGGTGAATATCGTCGTCATGTTCTGCAATCGTAATTTATATGTTTGTCATATTTCTTAAATGTAAGTTTTTGGCTATAAACTTCATAGAGAGTTGGAAGGAAGGTTGGATTGATCTCGAGCCATCTGCAATAAGATGGTTTAATAGTTTGCAATTTTTAATGATTGCTGTACAATCTTGCATGTGCAATAAGATGGTAAGATAGTTTGCAATTTGTAATGAAGTATCTGTTGATGTCTTTCATGAAATGGTAAACTCTTTATGGCTTGGATTATGATTGAAACAGTTTTATCACTAATCATGCTTGTGATGGTAATTTTTACATCGCTTAGATCATGTTTAAAGAAATTGCGTGCCCCATAATGTTTATGGTTGTTGTTCATCATTAATTCCACTTTCTCACAAATAGTTTGGGAGTGAGCAACTAAAATTAGTGTACTTGCTTTGCCGTTGATTATTCTTGCTTTGCTCTATTAATTGGTTTCATTCCTTAATGAGAAGAGTGGTTGAAATATGCACAGAAGCCGTGAAATATAAAAGTATATGATGCACTTTCTTATTCATGTCATGAATATTTTGGTGTGTCTTAAAATATAAGATCTAATAACTATCACCAATATATTAAAATTGTTGATAATATGGGCAGCTTTACCAATATATTAAAATTGTTGATAATATGGGTAGCTTTAGACAAATTGATTTTCAAGTTTCCAAAGATTGCACAAAGATCTGACTACTGTGAGTAATCCCTGAATTTGTTGTTTTGAATAGAAAATGTAATTTGACATTTTCTTTAATAAATTTTTGTCCATCTTGGTTTATTATTTACAATCTTCTAAATTATATGGTTTGGACTTTTTTGGAAAGGACTAGTTGTATTTTTTAATATAATCCCTTACACTCTTCGGAGTTTGTGATGTGAGAACCTATTTTATTCCACAAAGACAGAAGTTTATAAAGATGTCTCCAAGATAACTTTAGCTTTTGAAGGTGAATGTATGAAACCTATTTTACAGCAATGCCAAAACACCAAAAACTACCCTTTATTTATACACAGTTTATAATATAATGCAAATGATGTAAGTGAATTTCTATTCTTGATAGAAAATGTTAAGTTTGTTTCTTGTACCAATCTTCTGTTACGGAGTGAAATAGAATGCATAACAGTTGGTATATAGGCTTCAATAAATACAAAATTTCCCTGTCACCTTTGAATATATATATTTCATGGTTAAAATGGTTCACTCACTTCTTCATGAATTTTTATATCACATGATGTCTTTCTTTAAATGTTTTTTCCGTGGTGGTTATATGCTTACATTCATGTTAACTTTGAGTAGCCCTTCTTTCAACTGATATATTTATTGCAAACTTTCTAAAACTGTGATTTATCAAGATGACACTGTTACTTGTTTGTTTTGGTACAAGAGAATAAAAATATATAAATGCATGAATAATGGATCTTTCTAAGTTGAGAGGTCTTATTTAATGATATTTTAGAAGGCGTTATTTGGTGGATCTAAAATGAGAATATCTTATAACAACTTTAATGTTGTTTGAGGTAGTGGTTTATATGTAGTTTTGTAATAAAGTATTTTGTCTCATAAGTTTAGTTGAACAATTCTAAGAGCATACACAAACATATGGATTCACTAATTATAATGGTGTAGTATTTGCATTTCTTTATCTAACCCATAGTTAGACATGAATTGGAAAAAAAATAAGTATTGTTGGAATTTGATAAATGCTTTTATTTATTTTTCCTTATAAATATTGGTACAATAAAGTTATTATCATTCTTATAACTTTATTTTACTCATATTTTTATTTTACCTTATTTTTTTTTTATGTTTGTAGTATTGGACAAGCATCAGACAAGTACTTCTACACAGATTTAAGTGTCTAGACGTGTGGAAGTGGTCCAAATCCTTATAGCTTGAAACTTTACTTTAATTAAAGGAATTATTAAACTAAAGTTCTTTTATTAGTGAGTTGAGTTTTATTTAAAGAAATGTTTTTATTAGCATTAGTGAATTAAATAATAGTTATTGATCTCAAGTAAGGTGAGAAGTAATCTCAAAAGTCAATCATTTTGGAAATTAGGGTTAAGTCATAACTCAAAATTATAAAAGAAAGACTAGGGTGAGGAAGGAAGACACTTTTAAACAAAGATAACAAAGAACTTTTTCTATTGTGGAGTCATCTGAGAGTGTAGAAGCAAAGAAGGACGTTTGCTTACACTGAAAGAGAAAAGAAGGAATTTTTCTCAAGGGTTCGATCATGAAGGACTGTGATTCAACGAAATCTTAGATAAGTGGAGAAGGACTTCCATATATAAATCCGGTCAAGGAGAAGAGAAAACAGAGACAAACGCATATGAGTTTTAGTAGATTGGAGCTGTAGCAGGAGGGTCACATTGTACGAAGTTGTCATACAGTATTTGAGTGTGTGTACACATGTTTCAGTAGAGACAGGTGTGTATTTTGAGTGTGTGTACAGATGTTTCAGTAGAGACAGGTGTGTATACACAGGTTTTCTTAAGAAAGGGCACATACATCTTGGGAAACATGAAAAAACGAGGTCATACAACAGACGAGGAGTCGCTAGGGTTCGTAGGTACTGTCTATAGTTTTTTGTATTTCTCTGTGGGCCATTTTCCCAGGTACGGGAGCCCTTGTAAGATTGGAAGTTATTTAAATGATAATCTTAATTGATGGGCAAAATATCTTTGTGTATTCTATTTGAGATTTTGGTTTCAAGTATTGCTTCCGCTATATGTATTTGAGTTGAATATTCCAGCAACTGTATTCTATTTTATGAGATGCTAATTTGATTTACAACAAGGAAATAACTAGATAACAAAATACCTAGGGGCTTGAGTAGGAGATTTCAACATGGTATCAGAGCTTGGACTTTGATATGAGTGACCGGAAGATAGACCTAGTTTAGATCTAGGGTTACAAAAGTAGATCTATTGGATCGGGAGTGTCGTAGTGGGTGTTTGAAGGACCAAGCACAAATCCACTATATTTTGCAGCAAATCTATTAGATACGCAAGAAATATTAGTAGATCTATAAACTAGCAGGCATAAATCAAAGAACAGATTTCTGGGAAACAGTCATACTGAAGGATCTTGATTTTGCAATCGTATGGAGTTGTACACAGGTTGCATTAAAAATTATCTCATACATACGTGGGTTTTCTTAAGGAAAGTCACATACATACCCAGGTTTCAGTAGTTATAGGTGCGTACAAGTTCGTACAGATCAGTACAGGGGAATTTTTAGTAGTGAAATCCATTGAGTGCTTGAGCCATGAAGGACTTTGACTCAAGAGGATCTTAAGAAGGGTGAAGAAGGGTGAAGAAGGAACCTCATCCAGATATCAGCTCAAGGGATAACATATCTATTGGAATCAATGAATCATAGAAAGAAAATAAGGATTTTTTCTCAAAAGAGATCTCAGCAAGTGTAAAGGAATTTCACCTAGAGATCTGATCAGTCTAAAGGAATAGGAAGCAACAATGGAAAAATATGGTAGCAAGGACAAATTTGTGCAACAGATATATAGTAGGTACAGTCACAAGAAGGTACAACATATTGGAGCAGAGTTCTGGAGTTGTACACATTGAGAAAGTTGCTCAAGGTGCATGTGTACATGGGCTAGAGTGTAGAAAAGCATCTACACACACGAGCTGCAGAAGGAACATGTGCATACATATGTGGGTTTTAGTAGAGAAAAGTGGGTACATACATAGGATGCAATGAGGACATGCGCATATAAGTCTACAAAAGTTGCAGGTACATGGTCATACAACAACGACAAAGGTGCTAGGTTGTAGGAGTTGGTTGTTCCCTGGTGGACAAAAAAAATGACAGAGGCACCGGAGACATTTAGCACTCTGACAAAGGACTCAGGGATGTGGAGTTTGGTGATGATTCCAAGTATGCAGTGAAGGGAGAGGGAAAAATATTTTTCCAGCTTGAGTTAGGAGGTTCATTGGAAGCCTTGGAGTTGCTAGACATCCAGAACTAAAGAAAATCTTTCTCTCAGTTTCAATTTTGGAGGACATGGGATTTTCTGTGACTTTTCAAAGAGGGAAAACACTCATACATCTAGAGGGAGCTATCTTTGACACAGTAGTGAGCATTGGGGTCAAAGAAGGTGGGTTATATAGGTTGCATGGAAATCTTGTAAGAGGATCCAAGGGGATCTTGGATCATGGATCAATGTCATTGACAAAGAACGAAAAGCGAGAGGCTCTAGAGGGTGAGAAGCCGAAGGAAGAATAGAGCTCACAGATTTCCAATTCAGGAATTCAATCTTAGGGTGGGGAGGAGTTATCCCCTTCCAGTTCTGTCAAGGGACACCGACAGTTCATGCAAACATTAAGGGATGCTCAAGAGCAAGTTGAGGATCCTAGGAGTATAGTCAGGGAGCATAAATCTGAGGGAGTTTCCCAAATATATGGAGCTAATGAGTAGCATCATTGATTCTAAGTCTTCTAGTGTTCAGGAAGCACCAAAACAACAATTTTCAAGGGATTTCGTGGGGCAAGATGATGTGCAGGACATTATACTAGGATCAAAGGGACAACCAGTTCGAGGTGGCTCTTCCAGAAATACCTTCCTCACTAAGAGGGAGTGTTTATGTTTGTAGAATCGAATAGGTACTTCTACACAGGTCTAAGTGTCTTGACATGTGGAAATCGTCCAAATCCTTCTACATTGAGACTTTACTTTAATTAAAATAATTATTAAAGTAAATTTCTTTTATTAGTGAGTTGAGTTTTATTTAAATAAGTGTTTTAATTATCATTAGTGAATTAAATAATAGCCATTGATCTCAAGTGAGGTGATAAGTAATTTCAATCATCAATCACTTTGGAGATTAGGGTTAGGTCATAACTCAAGATTATAAAAGCGAGACTAGGATGAGGAAGGAAGACACTTTCACACAAGGATAACAAATAAATTTTGTTATTGTGAAGTCATCCGAGAGTGTAGAAGCAAAGAAGGACTTTTTATTACACTGAGAGAGAAAATAAGGACTTTTTCTCAAGGGTTTGATCATGAAGCACTGTGATTCAAGGAAATCTTGAATATCCAGAGAAAGATTTCCATCTAGAAATCAGGTCAAGGAGAAGAGAGAACAAAGTTAGTTGCAAATGGGTTTCAACAGATTGGAGTCGTAGCAATAGGGTCACACCGTACAAAGTTTTTGTATAGTCTTTGATTGCATGGACGCAGGTTTCAATGGAGACAGGAGTGTATACATGGGTTTGCTTAAGAAAAGGTGCATACATCTCAGGAAACGTAAAAAATCGAGGTTGTACAACAGATCAAGTGTTGGTAGAGTTTGTAGGTATTTTCTATAGTTTTCTTTATTTTTCCATGGGCCATTTTCTCAGGTACAGAAGCCCTTGTAAGCTTTGAAGTTATTTGAAAGATAAGCTTAGTTGATAGGAAAAATATATGTGTATTGTGTTTTAGATTTTGGTTTCTAGTATTGCTTTCGCTATATGTCTTTGAGTTGAATATTTCAGCAACTGTAATCTATTTTGTGAGATGCTAATTTTATTTACTGCAAGGAAATCACTAGTTAACAAAATACATGGGTGCCAGAGTAGGGGATTTCAACAATTTGGAGGGAATGCATATATTTTTAAAGGATCTTTGTAAAAAAATGAAAGAACTTGTTTAAGTTTTGGAATGTATATGTGTGTAAAGGGAGAGAAGAAAAATGAAAGGTGATTTGCATGTATGCAACCTTCATATTGAATTGAAAATTTGCATGACAATCTTCATGTGCATGTATTTTATGTAAAAATTATAAAATAAATATGTTGTATAGTGAAAGGAAAAAATACACATATTTGCGGAGTAGAGAAGCAACAACCAACTTGAGAGTGTTAAGGAGTTTGATTTGTAATAATTGGATAGGTTCTAATGCGACCATTTTTTATTCTTTAGTATAATATATAATGTCATTGTTTTCAGTGCTTCCTTATTTTTTAGTGTTAAATGTGCATCAATTATTCTTATACGCTTTTAAATACTATGGATGGTTAGTATTCTTTGATTTATTTATGTTATATAAAATTGCATGATAATAAGAAAAACTATCAATTCAAAATTTTAATTTCTTTATGTTATATCAATTGTGATAATAAGAAAAATATCAATTCATATTTTTAATTTATTTATGTTACATTGATTGTGACAATAAGAAAAGCAACTAATTCATACTTTGTTAGTTTGGTTAGTTAAGCACACTCTACATTGATACACTATTATGTGGAAGGTAATAATTTTGTATCGATTTGCATGTAACTTTATGTCAGAATCTAAATATGCTACATTTTGGCCCTTTTCTGACGATATTTTTTGGGGATATTTACTTGAAATCCGATGAGAAATTGTTGGACCTGCATATTTGAGTGGTTAGTTCTGTATAATCCGACTTCAGGAGTTTTTCAACATCCTCAATCAATTTTTGCATTGAAAAATGTAATTTAAACAACAAAAAATTGTGATGTGTGCAGGTTTATGTCGTCGATCCGATGAAAAAGACCAAAACGTAGAACAATTAGAAAACTTTGTAACTTTATTTTTGGTGGGATCTAATATAAAAAACATTGCACATTAATAAATTAAAACATTAAACCATGATAAAAATAGAATATATATATGCACAAGTAAATAAGTAAAAGATACACATGTTGATTATCCATTCTTTTTAGTGGGTGAATATGTACATATTTTATTATTCATTCTTTTGTGGTGATGTATGATGCCAATTCCATATTAAAGGAAGCAAAGGTGAGAAATACGCTTCCTAAACTAATCTATGAGAGAAGGATGTGCAAAAACTAAAAAAAAATAGTTACAACAAAGAAATAAACGACAAATCATAGACACAAATACTTTTTGGGGAAAATCTATCTAGGAGAAAAACCCCACTCTAAAACACACTCAATGTATTATTCAGCAAATAAATGGTTACAATATAGAGTCCTTGTGCTCTCAACAAGATTGTTCAATAGTAGCAAAATTCTAAATAAATTTCAGTAGCATAACAATGAGATGAAACATACAATCTCTTCCTCCAACCTTATTGAATAAATAGGCATAATAAAATCATAACCATTTATAGTTTTCCATTTCTACATATTAGAAACCACCAACAGAGTATTCCCTACCACTGTTTTTCATTTATTCCCTGCCACTACTCAACAATTATTTCCTGCCACCACTATGCATTTATTGATTACTCCACAACATTGTATTTATTCTCTGTTTAGCACTATATTTATTCTTTGTTCATAAATGCATTTATTCTCTACTCTAGTAAAACACTACAATGTGTATGAAACACCTAACCCAACATTCTCCCACTTGTCATATACCTTGCAAGGGTACACAGGTGCTTCAAACTACAAGCTAATTGCTAAGGCCCATAGACTTACATCACCACTTGAATTTACATGTGCTTACCAATTTCGTCAATGCATTTGCAACATTCTACAAGGTATTGAATTTATCTAGTATCACCTTTCCATTATCAACCATGTCCCTAATGTTATAGTACTAGATATCTGTATGTTTTTTCTTTGCATTAAAGGTTGGGTTCTTAGCTAGACAAATGACATTGTTACTATCACATTGAATTGTAATAGCTTTCTGACTTATCCCTACTTCTGAACACAAAATTGTAATAATTTTCAGACTTAGCCCTATTTTTGAACACGTAATTGTATTAACTTTATGACTTATCCCTACTTCTGAACACAGTTTCATAAGCCAAATGGCCTTCTTACAGGCGTGAGGAGTTTCCATATACTTTGCCTCTATAGTGGACAAAGAGGCCACAACTTGTTGCTTGCTCATCCAACTCACTTCTCCACCAAACAATTGAAACACATATCTTCTTATAGATCTCCTTATATCTGCATCCCCTGTCCAACAAAAATCCACATAACCCTATATATTGATCGAGTGTGAGTCCCTTAAAAGTCATTATGATGGAAAATGGAATATTCAGAAATACCTTGCAAATATCTAATGACCCTCTTCATGACAACCCAATGTTCACGTACATGATTAGACATGAATCAAATCAAGTCTCACATTGCTTGGGCAATGTCTCGTCTAGTATAGACCATACATACATCAAACTACCCATTGCACTAGCATAAGGAACATACACCATATCCTCTATCTCTACAAGTGTTGTAGGGAATTGCTCAAATAAAAGCTTAGTTTCCATAGAAATTAGAACACTATGTCTCTCCTAATCTCCATTCCTAAGATATATTTTTCATCCCCCAAGTCCTTGATATCAAATTGCGTTGAAATTTGAGACTTCAAATCACAAATTACATCCTTATTTTTATTAAAGATTAACATATCATCTACATGTAGAGTGATAACAAGGAAATGGCCATCATATTGTTTGTAATACACATAATTATCTGATTTGAATTTAAGAAATCATAATCCCAACACAAAAGAATCAAACTTTTGTACCACATTTTGGAAATTGCTTAAGACCATATAAATAATTTTTTAACTAACAAACCAAAGACTTTTACCTTTTTCAACATAGTTCTCTAGCTCATATATATCTCCTCCAAGTCACCATGTAGGAATATTGTTTTCACATCCATCTATTATATCTCTAAATCAAAGGTTGTTGCTACAAACAATAAGAACCTACTAGATGCTAGCTTATCAACTGGGGGAATATCTCGCCAAATTATATCCCCTCGACTTGAGAATATATTTTTGCAACCAACCTTGCTTTGTGATTTTCAACATTGCCATCTAAACATGTCTTCTTTTTAAACATTGATTTACATCCAACATGTTTCTGTCCATCAGGAAATGGGACCAAGTCCCATGCATTATTCTTTCTAAGTGAAACGATTTCCTCATCCATGGCCAATCTACGAAACTCTTTATCTTCCATATCCATTTCTTATTTCATTTTTCTAGGTTCATCAATGTTAGAAAATAAGAAAAATACACATTTAAAATCAAACGAACTATAATCATACTTGTTTGGTTTCCTTCTTTGTCGAGTGGAACTCCTTAAAGTTTGAGGTGGATTTTCTTCCTCCTCTTTCGAACTCTATGAGACCTCCTCATTAGGTCCATCATGAACTTATTGTTCATTTTTTTGTTCAAATTTCTTGGTCTTAGGTGATAGTTGAACCATTAACTTCTTCCCATCCTCTTTTGGCTACACCATTGTGGAAGAAGACTTAACTTCTCTAAAAATAACATTATCTACACACAAATTTTCCAGCCACAAAATCCCAAAGCTTGTACCCTTTTACACAAACACCGTAGTCGATGAAGACACATTTCACTTCCTTGTTATCTAGCTTTAGTTACTTCTCCTTAGGCACATTAGCATATGCCTCACAACCAGAAACACATAGATGTTGAAGTTAGGGCTTCTTGTTTGTCCAAACCTCCATAGGGGTCTTATCCACAAGATCTGATGTGGGAGAACTGTTAATCAAATAACATGTAGTAGTAACTACTTCTTCCCATAAGTTCTTCTCTAATCTAACGCCACTGAGCATACTCATTTCTCTCTCCATTAGTGTTCTATTCATGTATTCTGCAAATCTATTCTGCTGAGGGTTATATGAAGTTTTCATGTGTCTTTTAATGTCATTCTCCTTATAAAACTTATCAAACTATGTAGAATCAAACTCACCACCATTATTAGTCCTCAACACCTTAATATTCCTAAAAGTATGATTTTCCAAGAGCGATTTAATCTCCTTAAACCAACTAAAAACCTCAAATTTAGTTTTAAGAAAATATATCCATGTCAATCTAGAATAATCATCAATTACTGACACATAATATAAAGCCTTGAAAAATTGAAGGAACTTTAACTCGACCAAATACATTAAAATAAAGTAATTCCAACAACCCAAAAGATTTGTGAGAACTAGAATAAACTTGAACATGGTTCTATTTTTCATATATGCAATGCTCGTAAAAAAATATTTCAAGAGAAAAAACATTCAATACATCAACAATATTTTTCCTTTTCAAGGCCCATAGGCCTTTCTCACCTATATGGTGCAATTGTTGGTTCCATAGCATAATATTCTCTACAAGTAACTTTCTTTCTAGAGAAAGAGATTGTTTAGGAGGTTTTGGTTTTGAAGGTGTATATCCTATCAATCTCTCTATTGCATAAATCGAAGAACTATAACACTCAATAGTGCATGTATCAAGCTAGAACAAAGTTCCCACACAAACACCCTTAGCGAGTACCATATCTCCTTAGACAATCTGACACCCTTTGTCATAGAAAACAACTTGCACACTTGCATCATTAAGTGTGTTCATTGATAGTAGGTTTCATGCGAAACCAATAATATATAGAAATCCATTGATCCCTTTAATATGACATTAGGGAATTTGATCAAGACTCTACCACAACCAACTATGATGAGAGGAGAGTCACTGCCAAGGTATATCATCCCACCATCATATTTCTCATACAATGAAAGATATTGTTGATAGGAAGTCATATGGAATGAAGCTCCAAATTCTATCAACCATACACTCTGGACTACACGAGCTACCAAAGCTGCAAAAATGGAATATCCACCATCCTTTGGAAAGATTTTTCAGAGTCATTATCAGAATCATTCTTTTCCTTCTTCTTCTTCTTGTCTTCCTTGCAGTCCCTTATGAAATGCTTGACTTTTCTACAGTTCCAACATTTTCCCTTGGACTTTCTAGGAAACTTATGTCTCCCACGGGATTTTGATCTACCATTTGATCTATTCTTTCCTTTCTCCTTATATCTTTTATGAATATCCAAGGCCTCGTTGATGGATTCAAAATATTTTTTCCTCCCCTCCTTTGAGAGTAAATAATTGACAACCTCATCAAGCACTAATGTATTCATGGTGCTTCCAATGGCCATTACCATGTTGTCCCATCAATATGTTCAAGAACACAAAAAGGGTCATACAAAGATCCTCCTCATCCATATTCACTCCAACTTGATCAACTGGGTCACAATAGTATTAAATTCATTCAAGTTCTTGGTTATAGAATCATCATCACCCATTCTCAAGGCAAACAACTTTCTCCACAAAAAAAAGTTTATTAACTAAGAATTTAGCCTGATACAAATCCCCTAACTTTTTCCAGAGAGCTACCATAGTTTTTTATTTAGAAAAATTCAATAATATTGAATTGTCCAAAAAATGCGTAATAAGGATTCTAACCTTTCTCTCCAACATCATCCACTCTTCATCTATCATACCAGTGAATTTGGTTCTAGATAAATCAACTCATATATATCGATTTACAAGGACATCCTCCATCTTTAGCTTCCACAATTCAAAGTTAGTTCCATTAAAATTCTCCATTTCTAATCTAGATGTGCTCACCATTTCCCTGCAACAAGATTTCTTTCTGTGCAAGCTCCCACTCAAACAAAGATTAGATAAAAAAACCTTGTCCCTCACACCTTGGATTTGAGGTGATTATGCTTTGATACCCAATTAAAGGAAGCATAGGTGTAGAATTCACTTCCTACACTAATCTATGAGAGAAGAATGTGAAAAAACTAAAATAGAACAATTGCAATAAAGAAATAAACAACAAACCATAAACAATAAGATTTCCTAGGGAAATCCATTTCGAGAGAAACAACCCTCTCTAGCACACATTCAATGTATTATTCGATAGTTAAATGGTTACAATACATTGTCTCTAAGTTCTCAACAAGATCTGAGAGACTCATAATTTTGGTAGCATAATAGTAAGATAAAACTCACACTCGCTTCCTCCATCCATAACATTAAATACGTAGGTATAATAAAAATATAATCCATTTGTGGTTTTCTATTTCTACATACTAGAAACCACCTGTAGGTTATTCCCTACCACTTATATGTATTTATTCCTTGCCACTACTAAAAAATTATTCCCTACCAGTGCTGTGCATTTATTATTTACTCCACTACAACATTGCATTTATTCTTTGCTCAACACTGCATTTATTCTCTTGCTTCACTACAACACTGCAAGGTGTATGACACACTTGTACCAACACCACACACATAAACAACCAATTAGATGACCTTTTATGGTTAGGGTTGGATTCCCACATAATATAGGGTTACCTTAACCAATACATGGTCCACTCATGTGTCAAATCATTTGACACACAT
>WSFP011500075.1:0-13945 GCA_009831015.1 Picea engelmannii | reverse complement strand
TTGGTACCCCATAATCAATGGTTCCAATATGTAAGTGCTTGTCCTACTCTCACATTATGTGTTCATAAAATGATTAAAAAGAAAGCATTACATAATTGGAACCCAAAGCTTTAGGACTAGTGGAATTTAAAGTAGAGACAAAAATATAATCAAGTTCACAAATTTAAGAAAGCATACCAAGAACCATCTTGTCATTGGGATTAGTGATATCACGATTACTATGCAAAAGCCTCAAAGTCTTGAACTTAGAGATTTAATATTTCCATCTTGTCATTGGGATTAGTGATATCACAATTACTATGCAAAAGCCTCAAAGTCTTGAACTTAGAGATTTAATATTTAATGTAGCTGAAGTCTCCAATATCTAAAACGATAAGATGATTTTCCAACTAATGACCTTGGTTAGTTATATATTTTCCAAAGCGTTGCTCGAACTTCAACCAAGTTTATGCCATAATATCAATATTATAAAGATAAAACTTAATATATCTATAAATAGACATGCCAACGAGTTCATGTGATTCATCATTTTTGTTGAGTCCCTTGGCTCTCTTCAAGATATCTACTGGTGCAATATCTATTCTCATAGTGATTTCATATGACCCCTTACTCCTCAATAGGTCCTCGATATACGATTTCTAGAAATAATAGTTGGTATTGGTGAGGAAAATCTCATTTGGATTGGGAAATGTGATAAGCAGTAATCAAATAATTGCAAAAATAGAAACTGATAACACTATTAGAAATTACACAAACATTGAATATGTCCTTGTTTGAGAAAGATATATATATTTTAAATTTTAAAAATGGGTATAAAGTAAGCATTTTCTAGAAAAAAAATAAAAAAACTATAGCAGAAAATGGTAAAATTTCTACACATAACTGAGCATTTATTTAAAAATGAACTTCTTATGGAAACGTTGTCACTATTTGAAAATAGGTTCCAAATTAGATGCTAAGAAAAGAGAAATCCCTCTCAAATTCCAATATTGTATGTTAAATGGGTGTTGATGTGGCAATGCTAACTATGAAGGTATTGAGATGGTGATGGCATGGTAGTGTTTCCCATCTACTGACATGGTTTCACTAATGTGGTAGGTCTAGGTGGTACCAGGTGATGTGATAGGGGGGCACATGGTAGGGTTCATGTGTTAACTTTACATGACATGGTTTACATGTTAGGGTCCATGTGTTGGTCCCATGTGGAAGGTGTTGATCCCACATGATAGTAACAACCAAACTAAAGATAGGTTTACATGGTATGGCATGGTCCATGAGAAAATGACGACATTAAAGGCAACAAAACCAATGAGGTGGAGGAGGATATGAGGGTGGAGAGTGGTGTGCAGGACCATTGACGAGGAGGGTCAATCAATGATGGACGATGGGATGACCAATAATGACAAGTAGCACCAATGGTGTGTGTGTGTGTGTGTGTGTGTGTGAAGGATACCAATAATGATCTAGCAAAGGATGATGATAAGGTTAAGGGGAAGCTAATTAGGAAGCCCTAGAGATTGATGGCTATAACATGACAAAGCTTACCAAAAATAAGGAAGGCTAATAACATATCACGTGAAGCGAGGATGATTAAAGCAATGATGACATGACATGGGAATTGAGGAGGTCCTAAAAAATAATGATGAAGAAAAATGAAAGGGAGGTAACCAAAAAACAAATAAATGATGACCCTTATAAAATTTGAAATAAAAAAATATTTAACAACCATTACAAAATGGATGACCTCAATTTGCTAGAGAAAAAACCTCATATCAGGAGAAAGTGGAGGCATTTTTCATTATTAAGAGCATAAGAGGACTTGTTTTTATAAATTTAGTTGACACTATAGCCAACACAATGGTTGATGTTAATTCATCTTTGAATTATTGTTGGTGATATTGTTAATGTTATTGGTGTCTTTATGATTTTAAATTTGATGTTATAATCAATGAAATTATGGACGTTAGTTCATCCTTAAATTAACATTAATTTTGACATTACTTGCATCTTTAATCCTGATATAACTTTCAACATTATTTCCATCTTAAATTTTTGACCCAATTTTGGAGTTGCAACTGATAAATAAAGTTAGTATCCCCAATTACCACCCAAATTGAATCCAAAATAGTAAAAAATATAAAATATGGAGGAATCTTCTTTTGAACTATTTTGGTAACAAGTTAGGTGGTAATTTTTACCTCAAAGCCCCTGAAAAGTAGTAGTATAATGAGAATATTAAATTCATTCCTTAGGCTAGAAATGTTTTTTTCTCTTTTAACTCGATATTTTTAGAAAAAAAAAGGTGTCCTTTTCTCCTACATTGCCTTAATTTATCCTTAACCACTTATACTTTTCTTTTTAGTTTATGATTAAATTAAAATTTTAAGTTCCAAGTTAGATAGTCTATATATTTTCGTAAGAGTTTGATTTCAACCAATGATTTGAACTATCACACACACACACACATATATATCAACAAAAAAAAACAAATCAAACTCTTTTTTTGTTTGTTTATTACGACACCAACCCTTAACGTGGTTGGATTTTTGGGTGTCTCCTCCCAACTAAACACATTGTAAAGGTATTGAAATGGGGTTGCCTAGCAAATAAAACCCACACCTTAACTAGTTGAGCTAGCAAGAATTAACTTAATAATTTTTTTTTTAACTAAAACGGGTATTTTTATTGAACAATCATCTTTACATGGGAGTAGTTTCCCACATGGTTTGTGTACATGTCTCATTCTTACAATGGTATGGGGAGAGATAAAGCTTAAACTACGAGATGGGAATCCATTGGAGGTCTTCATCATTTTTGTTTAGCACTCTTAGGGGTAAGATGCAACCTATAATCGCTTTTGTATCTGCTTCCTTGTTCGATCCATGCAAGATATGGAAAAAGCGAGAGTAGGAGAAGTCTTTAAGTACTTGTCGAATCCTTAGTAAAGTCTTGTTGATCATTGGGTTGTTGAGTTGGTCATTCGTATTTAAGATCTTTATCAGTATTTCAGAGTCTCTAAAGACTTGTATTTCTTTTATGCCATTTTCCCGCGCTATTTGGTAGGATTTGAGTAACCCGAGGATTTTAGCCTGGTTATTTGTTCTTTGTCTTAGACCCCAACTGAAGCCGTCTTTTCAAGATCCATCCAGGGAGTAAATCACTCCGCCTGCTCCTGCGCTCCCTGGGTTTCCTTTGGAGGCTCCATCAAAAAAACTGAGGCTATGCCTTGCCTCCTCAGCTAGTCTTGAAAGACTGTATCCTTGTCTCGCAAACACCAACCTGGAGTGAGATGGGGGTGAGTAGAGATTTGTTTTCTGTCTCGATATGTGAAAGTGCTAGTCCATTTCTTTTCTGCTGGGAGGAGCATTTTTCCATTCTTGAAGGAGTAGTTTGCCACTGTTTCGAGAAGTAGAGATTTTGCTTTCATAACTACTAAAGGGGGGAAGGTAGCTTATTGTTGAATATCTGGTCATTTCTGGCCATCCATAGTTTCCAACAAATGTATTTGGGGATGGCTTGCCAAATTCTTTTCCAGTTTGGACTGCTTTGTATCTCTTGAGGGTAGCATGCCTTCCAAGAGGAAAATAAACTTACCATTGAGATCTGGTTCGGAGCTGTGGTGTTGAGGCCTTGGAGAGAGAGATTCCATACTTCTTGAGAAAAAGAACAGTCCACAAAAAGATGATCCGTTGTCTCCGGGGCATTACAACACATAGGGCATCTGTGGGGGTTGATGATGCCTCTTTTTGCTAGATTTTCACCTGTCAAAAGTTTCCTGTGCATTAATAGCCAACATAAGAAGTTTACTTTCGGTAGTCCAAGGGGGTCCCAGACCTGTTTCCAGAGAGTTGATGACTCAAAAGGAGCGTGGGGGGTTTGAAGTGAATCGTATCCTTGAGAAACCGAATAAAAGCCAGCCTTGCCCCATCCCCATTTGTCTGGCAAGAGGAGATGGACTGGAGCTGAATCCGTCAGCGCTGCCAGGAGGGTCAATTTATGCCTTTGTAAGTGTTCTACGACACGTGAGAGATCCCATGCTTGCCAGCTACCTGAGGCGTCCCACGCAAAGATGTCTGCGAGTTTGGTAAATCCTCGCTGGGAGAGCCACTCATGAATTCCTTTGAGTTCGTCTGAAGAGTTGAGGGGCGCATTGCCCATGATGCTGTCTTGACACAACATTGTGTTTTTCCCATTCCCTGGGATTCTGAAGAGATGCTTTTGGAAGGAAGGTAAGCCATGACGACAGAGATTCCAAATATGAGTGCCTTTGGGGGTTCGTTCTGCTTGGAGATTTCTCAGAGGGACGCCATCAAGGTATTTCTTCCTTAAAAGATTGCTTACAGGATGCCTACGATTTGCATATATGTTCCAAAGGATTTTTCCCCCTAGGGACAGATTTGCAAGCTCGAGGTCTCTTACCTGAAGGCCACCGTCGGAGTGAGGGCGTTTGACCAGGTGGTATTTCTTATGATTTCCTTTGCCTCCTAGTCAGAGGAAGTCTCTGATCATCTTTGTAATATGTGACATGATCACCTTTGGAGCAAGGAGGAAGGAGGCCTATAGATTGGTAAGGAGGACATGATCGATTTTATGAGGATGAGCTTCCCTGCGTTTGAGAGCCACTGTCCACCCTAGGTTGTGATTTTTGCATTGAATTTTCTTATGGTTTCTGTTCACAACGAAGACTTGTTGGGCCCCAGAGTTAGGGGGAGTCCAAGATATTTTATTTTTTCCCATGAAGCGTAGCCCGTGAACCCCAGGTATTGGGCAATTCTCTGAATTGTTTGTTGATTTGTATTCTATCCATACACTACACTTTTCCTTTTATCGATGAGCGCTCCGGAGATACTGCAAAAGCCTTGAAGAATTTCGATGAAGTTTTTTTCAATCTTTATGGAGGCTCCTCCCAGCATGAGGGAATCGTCTGCAAAGAGGGCATGGTTGATTGGATCAAGCCCCTTCGTCAGTCTAATGCCTAGGACTGAGACAATCTTGTTTCCAGCAGTCAACTGCTTACTTAAAGTGTCTTCCATCAAGATATATAGGAAGGCAGACAAAGGGAAGCCTTGTCTTAATCCCCTTGTGGCTTGAAAGTAATTTGCTAGTCTACCATTCACCAGGGGGGCTATCCAGGGATTTTCTGTGCATGCTTTGATCAGATTAAAAAAATCTGGGCAGAAACCAAAAGAAAGAAGGACTTTATAAAGGAAGGAGAGGTTTACCCTGTCGAAAGCATTTGCCATGTTGAGATTTATCAGCATCCCTTTCTCTTGTCACTGGTGACTGGAGTGCATGGCTTCTTGAACCTGTATTACATTGTCAAGAATATGTATTCCTTTGATGAAACCACCTTGCATGGGGAAAATGAGGTTTTCTAGCAGAGGCTTTATTTTGTTTGCCAGGAGTTTAGGCAGAATTTTGTAGGAAGCATTGCAGAGTGAGATGGGCCTGGATCTTTCGAAGGAGCTCGGGTTAACTTCTTTGGGAATTAGAGCTAGGAAGGTCGAGTTGGTGCTGCCACCTACCTTAGCTCTTTTACGGAAAGCTATAATCATCTTTTGCAGGTCTATCTTGATTATATCCGAGCAAGCTCTGTAAAAATGGATTGATAATCCATCTGGCCCCGGGGCTTTGTCAGGCTCCATGGACCAGATGACATTGCAAATTTCTTCTTCAGTAAACAACTTCATGAGATCTGCATTGTCATCCCTGCTTACTAGAGAGGGTATGTGCGAGAGGTAGTCTGAGATAGTCTCTTCGCAGTCGGAGTCTTCTTCCTGATATAGGCTCTGAAAGTGTTTTTTTGCTGCCTCTTTGAGTTGTTCAAAACCCTTGTGTATCGTTCCATCTGGGGGACGCAATTTCAAAAATGTGGTTGCAGGAGAGGCGAGCTCTTTATTGCCTGTGAAAGTGGGAAGTGTTACGATCTCTAGCTTTTAGCCACAAGCTTCGAGACTTGAGCCTCTAATATTCTTATTCTTGTCGAAAAGCGCAGAAAGTTTTGTTCTGGGCAGCTTGTTCTTTCTCTAGATCTGTTTTGAAGATGGCCTTGGACTCCATTTCCTCTTGCAAGTATGATAGTTGATGGACTACCTCTTGTATGAGGCTGATGAGGTTGATGATGGGTTTTTTGACCCAAGCTTTCAGTGCATGTTTTGTTGCGTTTAATTTTTGCTCCCACACAAAGCTTGGAGACCCCGAGACAGGAGAGGACCAAGTAGATTGAACAGTTTTCAGGAAGCCCTCCTTATCTATCCAAAGGGGGCTGAACCGGAAAGGAATTGGGCCCATATTTTCTTCATCTTCCAGATTCAAGAGGATAGGGTTGTGATCAGAAGTCAGCTTTGGGAGAATCTTGGTGGAGATTATCCTTCTTTCTTCTAGGAACAAGCTCTGGATTAAGAATCTGTCCAGGTGTGCAAAGATGTGATCGACCCCTATTCTGTTATTTTTCCAGGTGTAAAGTCCTTTTGAAGGCTTGAAGTCAAGGAGGTCCCACTGATGGATTAGCTCCTCGACGAAGGGGAGCATTTGGTCTCTGCCACTATTGCCTCCTCTCTTTTCTTTCGGTCCAAATACTAAATTTAGATCTCCAGCTAGCATTATGTTTGAGGGAGAGAAGATCTCTAAAAAGTTTGATAACGATTGCCAACAGTCTTTCTTTTCAGAGTACAGGACGGGTATATAAAGATTAAAGAGTGAAATAGAAAACTTACTTGAAGTGTGTTGGAGCTTAGTGAAGATCCAGTGTTGGGTCTCGAAAGAGTCTTCTAAATGAAACTTGTCATTCGCCCACAAGGTTGCGAGGCCACCAGAGGAACCTCTTGCACTAATGGCTTTCCCAACATTTTTCTTCCATTTCTGTTTGCTGATTTCAAGGAGGGTGTCCCCTTCAATTTTGGTCTCTTGGAGCAGGAGGATCTCGGGGGGGTCGATTTTCAGTAGGTCTTTGACTTCTTCGGCCTTCGATGGGTTTCCCAAGCCTATGCAATTCTAGGAGACTATACACATTATTTACTGGGGTTGGAGTGGGTAGGCCCTCCATTGGGGGGCCTTGTTCTGGTATTTCTTCCAATGGACATCTCAATGGTGGATTGGCTTCCTTGCATTTTTTGTCTCTCCACTTCTTCTTCTCTTGCTTCTTTGTGAGATTTTCTCCCAGGTCTTTTTGAGGGTCTCTCGAAAGATTCGTCCTCTGAAGATCCAGAGTTTTCTGGGGGTTTATTTTTTATTATTTCTGCATAGGAAGGGGAGGAGGAGGTTCCGATTGGGGAGCCGGATTGGGCTACCTCGCCATTGTTTTTTCCCACGGTGGGAGGGGGGATTTGTTGCTCAAGTTCTTCAATCACTGGATCAGAGATTTCTGAAGGGTTGCTGAGGATTTTGAAGGGGTTTTTAGGGGCCTCTGGGATTGGGGGGGGCTGAGCTTCCTTCCCCAGGAGCTTTCCCTAGAATGGGGCTCCAGGCCCTTTTGATGCCCCTTTCCCTTTGAATCTATTGTTATTCTTTGATGGGGCTGATTTTTGGACCTATGTCCATTTTTCACCTTTCGATATCTCCCCCTCTTCTTCAACCTTCTTTTTGCAATGCCCGACGAAGTGTCCATAGCCATGGCAATACCTGCATTTGAATTGAAGTTGTTTGTAATCCAGTTCTTGGATGTGAGACCAGTCTGTGACCTTTAGTTGAATGGCTTTCGGGAGCCCCACCTCCAGATCTACTTTGACGCATATCCTGGCACAGGAATACTGGTCCTTTCTGTGTTCTCTGTCAATGTATTTTCCGAGAGTGTTCCCAATGGATTCCAGAGACTTCAGATTCTAGCAATGCAAGGGGAGGTGGGGGAGGCACACCCAGACTGGAACGACTGAGGGAACATCTTGCGTCGGATCGAAGTCTGGAGACCATTTGTTCAAGTACAGACCTTGAGGGCCCATAAAGTATGGTCCATTCCTGAATATGAGGTTTTTGTCCTTTGTGTTGTCAAAGACGAAAGTGTAGAATCCCCTACCTATGAGATGGCTTCTGATGCCTTCTTTTACCAGGGGGCTCCAGTTCCTCTGAACCCATGCATCTACAACTTTGGGAGAAGGCCATAGGCCTGTGAACTGGCCGATGAGTCCCCATTCAACGAGGTTCAAAGAAGATCTGCATGTTTCTTCTGCTGGGAGGGCGATTGAGGGAATACTATCCAATTTTTAAACGAATTTTTGTTGCATCTATGAGGCAATTCGTTTGCTGCTGGCTGCGACCAGTTTTCTGAAAGCCTCTATCTCGAGAGGGAGAGGTGGGGGGGGAGCCTCAGGGCCCCCTCTTGGGGCCATAGCGTGAGAGCAAAGAAGGGGGACGCACCAAGTGCGTGCGTGAGGGGCCTCCTGGAGTGTGAGAAAATTTTACAAGAATTTGATTTATATATATATATATATATATATATATATATATATATATATATATATATATATATATATATATATATATATATATATATATATATATAATTTTCTTATAATTTTATAAAAGGATATCTTTGGAATTCTTTATAATCATCAATTTATTAATGATTTAAAATTTTAACACAATCCTTTTCATAACATAAATAATAAATATTAAACTAAAATATTTTTATTCCATTCATTTATATTTAACCATTTGCATAGGGAAGAATAAGATATTGTTATCCTCGAATTCATAGTTGGAGTACTTTATAATTAAATGTTTTCCATTCTTAAATCTATATTATAAATGTTTCTTAAATCTATATTGTATATTATTTATTGTGATATGTTTTTATTTTATTAGATTATATGAATTTATTTTTGTTGACTATAAAAGTTATTCATTATATAATTAAATCTATACTGTATATTATTTAATATATAATTTAATTAATTAAATTTATAGTGTATATTATTTATTGGGATATGTTTTTAGTTGATTAGATTATATGAATTTATTTTTGTTGACTATTTTTAAAAGAAGTTACTCATTATATAAGGAAAAATATATTAAAAAAATAGTGTTTTAATAACTATGATAAAGTATTATTAAATTGTTTATATATATTTAAAAAATAAAAATAAAAAATTTAAGTATTTTTCTATGATTTGCGCATGGTAAATTAGGTAAATTGTCGATTCTCATTATGGAGCTTAACTTTGAGGAGGTCAAGAGAGTTGAACTCGTGACCTTCCCAACTTTGAAAAAGAAATCTCATGCCTAGTTTATGACTCTTTAAACTAATCCTCAAAGCTGATATTAAAAGATTTAAATAATTGAAGATAAATTGACTCTTTTCTTTTTGATATAAGGGGAAAAAATATAAAAAATAAAAGACTATCTCATGTGAACTTGTAATTGTTGAAAATAACATACTTAAACATATAATTAGTTGGCAATTTGATTTAATTTAATTTATTAAATAAGATGATTTTTGATGTTTAGTGAGAAGTAAAATTTTTACATATACACAATAGTATATATATTTATTATATATATTTATTGTGAATAAAAAAATACATAATTGTATAGTTTATTGTGTACATTTTTTCTTTGTTTATTATTGTTACAATAAACAAGCTTCTCCTCTATTGAGAGCATGGCTATGACTAGATAAACCATTTTGTAGAATAAATATACTATTAAAAAAAAAGTCAAATCAAAATTTAAGGAAAAAATGTGGTCTGATAAAGAGTTAGAGGAAAAAAGAAAATTAAGGTATTATAAAGATGTAATCAACCCTAATCTAGAAGATCGAAATTATCTATCCGTTTTGCCAAGTGTAAAGAAAAAAATAAGAAAAAATTCTCACGAGCTCCATAGTGAAACTAGGCGTTGGTCAATTCCTAAAACGCCATGGGATGAAAGAGTGTGTCACCTTTGTGACACTAAGAAGGTTGAAGATGAAAAACACCTTCTCTTAGATTGTCCAGCCTATACCCATATTAGATCTCATTTTCAAAATATTGATCACACTACCAACCTTCTTAACATCTTAACTCAACAAAAGTATGGTGATCTTGGAAAGCTTCTCTTAATGCTTTTCGAGCACAGAAACAAAATTCTAAAGAATCACAAGTAATCACTTACCCTCTTAAGGTCCAATAGACCAATTAGATCTTAGTGGACGTTAATCATCATCATCAATTTTGATCAATTTCTAATAATGATTACTCTAAAACAATAATAATAATTATTATTAATAAGTGTACTTAACTTTAAGTGTAACTTCAATATCCTAATTCTTATAAACTAAATTTACAAATGTAAAGAAGAATTGTGATTCCATTTACATATGTTATTAATAAGTCATAAACTTTTCTACTCTAACTCACTTGTATTATTTAAATTAAAAATAATATTAATCATACTATATTTGTAATTATAATTATGTTTGAAATAAACTATGATATCATTAAATTTACATTAAATTTTTCTTTATCGAAAAGATTCCTTTTTAATATAATAAAATGTTATTAAATTAAAATTAAAACTTAATTTAAGAATCTAAATTTTAATCTCCAATGAATAAATTATTATTTTATTAAATTTCAGTCAACTTTTTTGTCCCAAAAGAACAACCACACAATAACATTGAACAAAAAATTATCCAGCCTTAAACTAGTACTAATATAATTCTACTATGATAAATTAATTATATTAAAGTTAAAAAGTTTACACAGCTTTTTATTACATTGTAGCCCTTAGAAATGGAAGAATCACATTTAAGCATGTCTTATTGTATTGCCTCAGGCGACAGTGTATAGCTACATATCGATGAGTTCGCTTTGACTTTCATATTAACATACAAAACAGTAAAAAATAATTTTTTATAATAAAAAGTTATATTTTTCTTATATCTTATTGGTCCATCCATATATTTAGATTCTTATTTCAAGCTCCACTTTATTCGAGGCTTAATACAAACCCCCTTGGATTGACACCACGTCTTTGAGATTTGGATCGATAGTTCAAAGACAGTGCATCACAGCATGCTTCCCTTTATTTCCACAACAATTCCTCCCATACAAAACCTGAACCAACCCTGGTTAGCCTTAACCAGAGTTAAGTGAAGCGTAGTTATATATATGTTACTTACGCTGGCTGGCTAAATTAAAAAGGGGAAGATTTGCAAATACGAAAAGTTTTAGCAAGAAAATCGAAATGGACGCTCAAGTGAAGCTGGCCGTCGCCATGTCGATTCTCCGCGCTAGATCACAATCTGTGAATGACGTTCAGCATTGGAAGAAAAAGGTTATCAACTGTATAATTCTACTTCATTATTTCTTTTGACTTTAGCTTCAGCATAAATATTTTCTGGTTTCTTTAAATTTAAGGGACGATGTCTTCTTGCTTTCCAGATGAATTTTAGCATTGTAATTTGAAAGGGCTCCGAAGCTCCAGTTTCATTAAAAAATGCTTTAAAATATAGGAGCGTGACATGCATTGTAGGAACTTGTATCTTAAACTTTGTGACTTTTTTGCATTAGCTGTTCAATGAGAAGGGGTCTGATGCCAATAAAATGTAAAAATATGATCAGAACAGTTCGTTCGACGTCTGAATTCTTCAAAGTGTTGGAAATATATGTCTATTATCTTGTCGGAATTGGTTTAGAATACCAAATAATTCGCTGCAAAACCATGCAAATTTTTTTAATGGAGGACTTCACACATTTCTCTTCTAACTGAAAGAAGCCGAGGTGATAAATACCAGGAATTCGTTATAATTTTAGCAGAGCTAGTTGTGACAAGGTTCAAGGCGAAAAGTTTGAGACTGACATTTTATAATTTATTTAAATTTCAAAATTTTCTGTATTTTTAAACCATTTCAAGATGATGAGCATAATAGGGCATGCATGAACTATGAATCAATAAAAGGAATAAAGGATTGGACAATTTAATATACTGATATATGTGAAAAATGGGATATATTGAAATAATAGAATAAATAGATCAAATAATCAATTAGTATCAGGTCTGAACCTTATTCTAATTATTTGTTTCGAAAGGCATGGAGGGAAACGTCATACTCATCTTTCCAAGGACCAATGGGACCCCAGACAAAGTTGGTTTGATATCCATGCAAATCTTTCTACTATAGGGTCAAATAATAGAACAAGTGATTTTAAGATGAAATGCCAAACATAAAGTCAATCCGGCTACATGTATGTAGCCAAAGGCGTTTTGATCTAAGTCCTGTTATCCCCCATTTTTAGGGATATTTTTAGGGATAACTAGGAGATCATGTCTCAAGGTCCACAGGTCCTAGACATGGAGTACCGAGAGCCAGATCGACTTTGGCATGGCCCTGGAGGGCCCATCTTTTCTCCCTTTCAGCGCCTCTACCTTGCCAGCAGTAGCAGCATCCATCGCCATCGACTTGGTCTTGTGTCAGAGATGGTTCTTGCTCCATGAGGTAATGAGCCCCGGTATCATGGTATGTGTCACTTTGATCATCAAAACCCTTGAATATGTGCATTTAATTCTTTTTGTTTCTAACAAATGCTTGGATCTTATACTTGCCCACTTGACCATGTCTGGGGGGATTGACAGGATGCCCTAGTAAGCCTGTGCCCATAGGTTCTGGTTTGCCACTGGGGGGGTTTCTGAAAAGCCATCGTCCGCTCCCGTCATAGAACCACTTTTTCATCTTGCTTCCCGCTCACCTATCCCATTACACTTGTCCGGGCACTCGGTTGACCTATCATTTGAGGATTGCACCTTACCTAGTGGGAAGAAGGGGCTAAAGGCCCATAAGGTAAAAGCAAGCTGGTAAAAGATAAAAGCCTTAGGATAAAACCTTGAGATGCTTCGCCTAGGGACCCCCGAGAAAGCAATAAAAGGCTTCTTAGCAAGAAACAAGAGGGACTTGTAAAATAATAAAACAAGACCTAGTCAGAGGATAGGGGGTATCATCACGAGCCAACCTATTAGGTCGATGGGTACTTAGTAGTATGACATTACCACCAGCTGATTACCACGCCAGGGTAGTGACCCTTGGTTGCATGGCCAAGGGAAAGGGGGTCTCATCACGAGCCAACCTTCTCATTTCTGTGAAAGTACTTGTGGGTAACACTGTCACCATTGGTCACCACGCCAGGGCAGTGTCCCCTGATTAGCCTCTTGAAGAAAAAGCAGTAAAGAATAAAAGAATGAAGAATAAAGAATAAATTGCATGAATGGGCTTGGAAAAAATTGCATCCAGGACAGGTGCAACTCGCCTTCTACAAAGGCACCCATAGGTAAAGCTTTGCACCCTCTGCTCTCATTGCACTCACTTGCCTGGACATCCCTTATCCACATCACCCACTTGCATGGCTCAGATGAGGTCTCTTCCGGAAACTTTCCTCTTCCAGTGGACACTAGCCCAATAGGACGCCCTGTCACTTTCTCCAAACTTGTATTGCAGGCTTGTATAATGTCTCTGAGCTTTTAACTAGGGTAATAGGGGTTTTATGCACATGTTTAATAATATTGATGATGAGATGTGATTGACATTGCTATGATCCTTGTGACTTATGAGCTCATGGAGGGCATAGCTATTGATGTGCAGGATCATGCCCGACGGACAGGTACCATGTTGGACTGGTACACATGGGGAGATGATCAGTTCGGACCTCCATGGGGTTAAAGAGCCCACCAGATGGATGTTGAGACCCCATCAGGGGGCAGAGACAGGACATAGATGGTCAGAGGCTTTGCACCGGAGAAGAGGAGGACGTTCCACCAGAGGCACCCTGACAGAGCTTGACCTAGGGGGGTTGTGCCTCCTCCATTGGAATGTTGACCCTGGAAGGTCCAGGACGTCACCCATGATGATCATGACGTCATCCAGCCTTATGGATGTCTTGGGAGACAGATTTGGCAGTGTTAGCACGTGTGGTAGGTTGGAGAAGCCCAAGGAGGGCTAACGTTTTGCTCCAGGATGCTGCATTTGCCCTGGAAGGGG
>WSFP011500074.1:0-13946 GCA_009831015.1 Picea engelmannii | reverse complement strand
GTTAAGTATGTCAAAATGAGGTCAAAAGGGTGGTACCGACATATAAATGGAGGTCTGTAGTATATAATATAGGCAAGGAGCATGGTCAAAACCGGGGACCAACATGAAGCAAGGATTAGGAGGGAGCTAATCCTAAATATGATCCATTGAGGGTTATGAAGTATCTATCCATGTTACCATTGAAAGTAGCAGCCATGATAAGCAACACATGTTTAGTTTGACTCTAGAAGAAGCCTTCTTCGAAAGGAATCCTTAAAGTATCCTTGGTTGTCCATATACATCCATGATCCTATGATGAAAGGAAGAAGTTGGAATCTTCGAGGCATATAGAAGGCCCCATGGACCCAAGAGCCAAAGAGAGAAATGAGGAAGAACATGAAGATTCCAATAAAGAAAGAAAAGCAAGAACAACCAATTATTATATCGAGAATCAAAAGACTACCAACTTGGTTTAAACCCACTAAGAAGAAATCAAGCAGAAGGAATGGAAGTTATGATAAAGAACATTGTATGTAAGAAAATGTGAAAAAGACTTACGAATAGAAGCAATGCAAGATTCAAAGGTTCTTCCAGAAGGAGGGAGAAGACTATGACAACAACTTGTTTTAGTAAACCAGATATACGTCTTGCAGTATCCATGGATTGGAATTTACATGTAAAACACTGCTCTTCCCAATAAAGCAAGTGATAAAGAAGCTTATACCAGAAAGAGACCCATGTATGCGGATATAAGAAGACCTTGTATGAATTCAAACAACTTGATGCTGAGTATCTCATATACAATATAAGCGTGATGAAAACCTTCTATGATATAAATAGTGTATTAGAATGGTTACTCATAAGACCGAGATGATGGATTTCTGATCCATGACAAACTCTCATGATGACAGAAGAAGTTCTACTTGGATATGTTTCAGTTTGAGCATTTCCACGATGTCATGAGCTAGTAGGAAACAAAGGTATTGAATTCAACCATGATATATTTTAATGATCAGAGCTATGTGAAGCCTTCAGAGAAAACCATTGTTCCATGATAGACCGAAGTACATTTGATATCAAGAATTATATTCTCCATGATGAAGTCCAAGAAGAAAGAAGTGGTTCTCTAGTATATCTCCACCGATGAGCAAACGACATATATTTTGGTAAAGCCTTTATCCAAGATGAAGAGTTTGCATACTTAAGAAACAAGTTGGGGCTCGTGGAGACAAATTCCTTATTGAAAAAGGAAGAGATTACTCTCAGGTTGGGAGGGAGTATTGATATGTTATTGATTTATGGACAATCATTTTTCAGTTCGAAAAATGGTCCAGGATGAGAAGTTCCTTTCCAGTTCAGAAAGTGGTTTGAGATTTCTGACGGACAGACATTTTCCAGTTTGGAAAATGGTCCAGATCAGATAGTCATTTTTGTAATGAAAATGGTCTGATAGATTGTTGATGTACCATAGACAAAAATTCCCCTTGTGGATAGTGTGGGGGAATGGTCTAGGACAATCATTCTTCTTGGCAGTCACTCTAAGTAGTGGTCAAGTAGAATGGTTTGCCTCGTCGGGAAGTCATTCTTTCGAAGTTCACAATTTTGAGCAATTTCGAAGAATGGTCCGTTTTGGAGGTTGGTGCGGGAAAATCATTTCCATTAGGAAATGGTCCAGATAGTCATTCCCTAGGGCAGAATCATTCTCTCCAGGTTTCACTATGATTAGTGCCAGAGGAATGGCCTAGTTAGGTGAATGGTCTAGGCTCAACAATCAGGGACATGCATTCCCTAGGGCAGACTCATTCTCTCCAGGTTGCACTATGATTAGTGCCATAGGAATGGCCTAGTTAGGTGAATGGTCTAGGCTCAGAAATTAGGGACAATTATTCTTATATGATTGAGAAGACTAGTACAAATAGCCCATGGATAATGTTTTACCTTCTGAGGGAAGATTATCTTCCATATCTCACAGATGTGAGTGGAAGAATGGCCCAGATGACTCAGTTTATATCATGATATTTTTTTATGTAGGTTGATATCAGATGATATGATTGTTGTGGAGACAGTATTTCTCTAGACAATAGATGTATGTTATTGTGGTGGATGTGTTCCACTAGTTGTGACTATGCATCACTAATTTAGTAAACGTGTGCTACTTGGTGTGGTTGTGTACCACTAGATAGTAGTTATATACTACTATGGATAGACACAGTTGTGTTCTATTGAATAACATTTTTCTGATTGCCATGAAGACTACTCACTAGTGTTGGAAATGAATATCAACTAGATGGATAGTTAGTGTGTTGGTGGACAGACATTCTCCAGACAAAAAATGGTCCGGGGCATTTATTCTTCTAGGACGTATGTCTAGATTAGAAGAATAGTCCTTGTAGCCCATGGCGTGGCTTCCAACATGCATTGGAATAGTTATTCTTCTAGGACATATGTCTGGATTAGAAGAATGGTTCTTGTATCACTCTGTGGAGTGAGTAACTTATTGAGCATCATGCGTGATTACTCATATGGAGTATGGATTCGAAATATTATGCATTTGATTCTATCAGATGATACTGATAGTGATGATGGTGCTCGTGATTTGATCATGAGATAGCTTGTATGGCTATGATTATGCTACTAGTTGAATGGTATGTTTATGCTCAATACCATTGTTGTCAATACCTCCCTAGCTAGGAGGAAGTGTTGATATTATGGTAGCTGCGGGAGGTATATTTAACCTCCCCGTGTAACCCTGATAAGAAAATAATATTCTGAAAAGAAAGAAGAAACCCTAAATCTTTGGACATAACCCTAGAAGACAAGTCAGTTAAAGAAAACAATTAATATTGAGTCTTTAGCCTCCAGAAAGAGAAGTTGGCCCAGGAAGCTAAGAAAGAGCAATATAAATATAGGATGCGAGAGCTCATTTGTACACACACAACTCACAACTATAGAAATTTAGTGCGCACTGCAGAAATTTAGTAAGTGCACAAGTCTGGAGAGTAGTTACAGCTGCAGCTACTACAACTTGTATTTTCGGTTTCAGGCTTGGAATTTCTCTTGGTTATGGTTTGGACTTTCTGCTTTGTGCGCTAGCTCTGGAGAGAGGTATTCTGCATTGATTGGCTATTGGTTCTAGGGTTGCTTCCATAATTATTCTCTCTATCAAGGTTAAGGTGCTTGGGGGTGGCTTTGTGGCTTCGTCCTATGGTTGGGTGACAATATTTCTATATTTTCCATGGTGAAACGAGCACACCTATTTTTCTAACAGATCATTCTATCAAGGTTTAGCACCTTAATTTGTCTTATTGTAGGAAGGGTATGCATTTTATAGACTTCAGCAGTGACAAGGATCCAATGTTTAACCTAGCGTCTCAAATATTTGAGTTTGGATATGTTATAGAGAGAAAATTTGTATTCCTTACCGCAAAATGTTGTGAGAAATAATGAGTGTAAGGGGTGTATTGAAGTCCCTAACTCAACCCACTAGAAAAGAACAAGTTGTATTTTATCAACAATGACATGGGTCTATTGTTTATGCTAGTGTATCCTCAAATACTTAAGTAAGAATATAAAAGTTAGATATGTTGTAGGGTACATATTCCTCTAGATACCCACAAAATTTCATTAGAAAATATTGAGTTTAAGGGTTGTGCCAAGGCTTCTAACCAAGCACATTGGAAAAACATAGGGTGAATTTCATCTATTGTAATAGAGGTCCAATATTTATCCCAACACAATCTCAAACATTGGTGTTTGAATATGAATTTTTTAACTAATGTAGAGAACATATTCCTCTATCTAACCATTAAATTTCATCAAAAAATATTAAGCTTAAGGATCATACCCAAACACTAAACTTTGTGCAATAGAAAGCTCAAATTTCATGCCATGAATTTGTTTTCCAATATAGCCTTGACTATTCAAACCATGAACCTTGGGTTTCACATGGCACTTACAGAGATAATTATTAGCTATGTGGAAGTGGGATTATTCAAATAAATGCACATGCACAACCTTAAAATCATGGAAATCCCAAGAAATAGAAACAAATCCATTAAAATAGGTTGTCAAATGATGATATAATGTGGCACCATGTTACAATGAATGAGGAGGTTGGATATTAAATGTTGGGGCTTTAGGGAATAAACACCAATCTTGAATTTATGAAAAGATCAAATTTGGATAAATTTAGAGGTTACTTCTTCAAGGTTCAAGCACATGAAATGAGGAGATTAAGTGGGACCAAAGTTAACCATGGAGATTGGTTCAAGGAGCCAATGGTTTTTTTTAACAACTAAGTTTATTATTTAATGATCGTTTATGACTTTGTCAAAGGTGATGAATATCGAATTGTATTTTAGATTTATAAATTGGAAAAATAAACTCTTCAAAAGGAGGAGGATTCTTGGAGTAAAATACTTGGTGATGCAGGAGCATCACCATCAACATTAAATGAGGCAAGTGGAGGAAATCTCAACATTCAACGCACACATTCACGATGACTTAAATTCCAAGGAGAGCACATCACCTTCACATTTTGAAAGCATTGTAATTAAGGCCCTTTAATATTTCGAGGCAAGATCCATTGTATGAGCTCCATGAGAATGTATTTACTTTAATTAGCTGGAGGATTGTATAGATATTGAGCATTGACTCATATATATATTGTAAATTCTCATTTATTGTAATAAGCCTTAGTGGTAAAATGATTTTATTATGATATGGTAGCACTTATATAGGCTAGAGGGAAGCCTCAAGAATCCTTCATGTATAAATAAATGTAATCTATGCCTAAAAGAGGCTATTGGGAATTGTTGAGATAGTTGTTAAAGAGAGTTGTTATTATTGTTGAAGCCATTTTGTTGTTTCCGAGAGTTGTGGAGAAAAAGTTGAGAGCTTTATGAACTCATGTACATATTTTTCTGAGTGAGTATTATATCAGGAGAGGTTTGATTTCAAATGTATGGTGTCGTCTATTTCTGAGTTCATTGTGTACATGTGGTGTTTTTCTGTTTTCTGTGTTTTATATGTCCAAGTATGCATTTCATGATTTAGTGTGTGAATATTTGATGTTCCACAAGTTTCAATCATTTCTGTTCTGAAACTATGGTGCAAGAAGTCCACAGTGCCTGCAAGGAGTGTGAGGGAAGAGTTGTGTCGACTCAAAAGCTCAAAAGAGATAGTGTGAAGCTTTGGCAAAAACAAGTGCAAGGAGTGCACAGATACTCAATGGAGTATAGAAGTTTTAAGAAAAACCATGCAAGGTGTGCACTAGGCCGACACTTAGTCGAAGTGTTGAGGAATTCTCAAGGAAGACAAACACAAGGACTGCGTAGGGAGATTTTTTGAAAAATCTTTAAGTCTGAAGCATTTTTAGAAGTTTAGAGGGTGAAAAGAGTGCATCATAGGTTCGAATCACCTCAATTGATCAAGATCAGGAGAAATAGCAGACAAAGTTTTCCTTAGAGGGAGAAATTTATCCCATTTGAAGGTCGAGTGGATGAGATCCAGTCAGGGAAGGTCAGGATCTCTTGTGACCATCATATATGTAGAAGTAGAGTGGGGTTTAAACCCTTGAAGTCCTTCGAACTTTGCGAGTTCAACAATTTTTGTGTGTTGGGCGCAAAAGAGACGGAACTCCCAAAGTTCTAGAATCTGAAATCAATCTTGATCGTTGGTTAGAGAAGGACACGTGGAGAGTGGATCTAGCCTTCATCGATTAAGAGTTCGAAATTTGTAAGGGGTTGTGTTGTGAAGACACTCAAAGTCCTGAAGCCTGGAATAGATATGAGTCGTCCATCCACCGGGACGTGTGGACTGTCGATTGTGATCCTTCGTGAGTTCACATGTTTGGCACTCCAGGAAATTTGAGGTGTGGTGCTTCGAAACGCTCTGAAGTTCGGAGTTGTGGAGATGACAGGAGTTGTCGATCTGAGATAATCATCAAAACCATATGATATGTTGGTTTAGAGTTCAACACTCTGGGGATATAGTGTATTGGAGAGGGAGAAATATTTGAAGCCCAAAATCCTGAAGACCTTTCTAACCATATATCATAGCGGGTAATGTGAACTGTTGATCCCCTCCGCCTATTCAAAATCCATGAATTCAACGTTTGGGAGGAACATCGCGTGTTGTTGTTGGAGCTCTTGAAGCTTGAAGCTCTAAAGTTTTGAATTCTTCGGAAATTTGATAATTAGCCCACGGTTTTGGCCCGGAGTCATGTGGAGGACTTTGCTGGTACATAAGGACCCTCACAGACTTGGTTTTAAGCATGGGAAACAGGAAAAAGACATGTGCAAAAGTATTTTGAGGGCTCAGTAAGGTCCCGAGAGTTGATTCAGCTCCTGATTTCGAACAATCCTAGACTAGGAGGTCGTGCAGGCCCTGAGAGGTGGGGGGGTTTGCGTCACTTCGGCTTAATGTCTTATCTTAGAGGGGATAGTGAAGGATTATGTTGATGTAATTAATCCTTCCATTTCTTCTCTATGTTCTATAGATCGGTTTATGTATCAACTGTTGCAACTAGAGGTTTTTTGTGGTTGACATCTTCTTTGAGAGTTTGAGTACTTAGGCATGATGCATCAACAAGATTGGTTTTGTTCCCTAATGTTGTCTTTGTAAGATTTGAAGGATCGATGATCATTGTTGGAAGACTTATATGTCATGATTATTATGAGTAATAATATTGTTGCTTGTTCTAATTACATGATCCATAGATAATTTATGGTTGTATGGGGATTATATGTTTTACATTGTCTTCACTAATTATAGTACGATGTTGGATTGATTTGATTGGTAGAATTTATCCTTTAGATTCCTTTGTCATGGTATCCATAATTTCATATTTAGACCCTTGTTTCACATATATAAGTTTCCATTGTCCAAAAATACAAGCATCGACCTTGCTAATGATCAAACCAATATATTATAAAAACACTGAAAAACCACAAGCATTATTATCTAATATGATATTATTCATCTAAGTTTAAGTGGAATATTAAGGGAGGCATTAATGATTTCCCCATACAATTGGCATGCACTAAATTTTAAGTGATAGAGGCTAATGTTGTAGTGGCACCTAGACATTGCCTCTAGCATTGCACAAAGCTTTCCATGATTATATTCGAGGATTTATATTTCAAAGTGCAAGTTTGGGGGCTAATAATTGCCATTGTTTCCTACCTTTTCCATATATATCCTCCACCCTCATTCCATACATGGTTTTTCTTTTCCATTTACTTAGGGAGTAAGGAATATTTATTCATCATCTCCCATAATTCGTTTACCTTTTCTCATATTATCCTCTACCTTCCCTTTCATCCTTCCTACTTTTCCTTACTCCCGCCACACTCCACTTTCTCGTGGGGTGGAGGGAAAAGGTATTTTGACTCAAATATCCATGCTATAACCTTGTCCATGACTTACCTCCACCCAATGGCTTGTTCTACCTTGTCTCGAAACCCCACCTTCCTCTTATCTTCCTACCTCACATAATTTAACATTTCTATCTCATTCCCAACCTTATTATATCTTCATTTTCCACATTACCTTGAGTGGAGGGTGGGGAAACCTTCACAATACTTCCCAAAACTATACCCTCCAACACAAATTCACACTAGGCCATCAAGGCAGACACGAGGGCAGTTGATGACATGCAAAAATGTTAGTTAATGCCACATGGACCAAGTGAAAGTCAATTATCGGTTGGTCACATGGCAGTGAATGCCACATGGACCAAGTGAAAGTCAATTATTGGTTGGTCGCATGGAAGTGACATGGAAATATTGTATAACATCACATAGGCTTAGTAACGGCATGGAAAAAACATAGTGGAAGGGTTATAAAATTACTCACGAGTGACAAGACAAGTGTGCTTAAGATAAGCTTATCACTTGAATACAAAGGGATGCATAATTTTATAGAAACACCGAAGAATTATTTCATGACATGCATATGGTTTTAATATTCAAACCTCTAATCGGATGGCCTATGATCAACATGGTAGGAATATCAATGTCATTTATAACAAGAAATTTGAGTGGTTGTAACTTGTCCACAATTAACCAAATCAAGAAAGTGAATAATCGTTAGAAATATATGAATGTGTACAATGTAACAATGATGTTTTCAAGCATTGGAAGTATGTGTTTGACTTATAATTCATGTGTGAATAGTATATAATATTCCATAGTTGGTATTGTATTGAATTAACAAATTTAATGGAAAAGTGTATACATTCTCCAATGTTGGAACATGAACCAAAGAAGGAAAGGTAAATTGGACACAACACACTTAAAGGTATCTCACATTTGATGAGAGGAGTAATCATTGAGGAGAGGAATGGAGGCCATAGTTTAGGGTTTGGAGTTTGCATCTCAGGAAAGTGTTTTCGAAGCATCAACTTATCAAGATCAATTTCGATTCCAATCCAAAAGGATTGGATCACTAAATATTTGAAGGATCTTTCTGTGCGAGCCCTGCTAGGTTATTTATATGGCTCTTCTCCTTCAATACAAAATTTGTTTTATTAGATCAACTCTTCATGGGAAACAATGGCTAAAGGAAAAATTAAGGTTTTCATTCTAAAATGGGATTTTTTTCTCCTTTATTTTCAATAGCACATCAAATCTAGATGCAGTATTTGATGGATGGCCTTGGTGCTTTCATGATATGGGCCTAGTTTTGTTTCCTTGGTGTAATTACTTTGACTCTTCCTAGGTGGAAAAGGATCTACAAATTGTTTGGGTAAGACGTCCTCGGTGGCCCTTACACTTTTGTTCCTCTAAAATTTTGACGTTGATAGGGGATAAGTTTGGGTCTTTTTAATATGTTTCCCTAGAAACCCTATCTCGACAGGGAATCCCAAGGATTTTTTTCAACATGTCATTAGCAAGTAGGCTTCCTTAAGAGATTATTTTTTAATGTGAAGGTGAGAAACGATATTAGGTCTTGGATTTTGAAAATATTCTATTTAGATGTCCTTTTTGAAATATTCATGGTCATTTAATCTAGGAATGCCCATTTAGGGTTAACGTAAATTATAAGAGGAAATTCCCCAGTGTTTATCCTTTGTCTATGGATTGACTAGATAATGGATATTTTGGATCTGATTGGATGAATCTAGGTCCAAAGGTTAGCATGGATAAGAAACTATATGAAATGAGTGCACTAAATTGGGATATTATGGTTGATAGTAGAGTGGAGGATATGGAATATACTTTTGTTGTTGCTAAGGAGGATGTTAATCCCATTTCTCATATCATGTAAAAGGATTGCAAGTTTTTACATTCATCTCCTAATTGGTTACTGCATGCTAGAGAGATGCCTATTGATAATCATACTTTCCAAATTTGTGTCAAGGCTCTACGATATTTTTCCATCCTATTCCCTCAAGCCGGAGGGGAGATGCCAACAATGGCCTTTGATTTCTTTAGGGATGTCCTAGAAAATGTCTCCTATACATGGTCCAATTATTATCTCTAAGGGGTTATTTGTGGCTTCTCATGTTGGTGGTTCTGGATCGATGAACAAGGATCTAGATATCAAGGATGCAAATATTATATTTAAGGGAGATGAGAAGAGATGGGATCCAAACAAAACCAACAATTTATCTCCTTCGCAAAGGGAAGATGATGTTGCAATAATTCATGATCTTCTTAGGCATCCATAGATAAATATCACAAAACGATATGGTCTAAATCCTATCACTCCTCTCTCTTTCGTTTATTCTGGAAAGAGTAACTCTAATCACCGAGGGAGAAGGTAGATCATTGATTCTCTCCCATTCTTGATCATTAATGATATTACCTTAATATATATATTTTTCTACTTGGTAGTAATCCTTTGGGATGGTTTCTAGACTTATTTGAATGTGAAATTTCCCTACCTGGGGTGATGTTTCATTCTCATGGTTTTTCTCTAGGGGTGTGGAGGTATTTTGACAATATGATTTTAGCAATATTATTAAGGAATATGTACATCAGGATTACTGCTTGGAAGCTATATCCTTTTGTAATTTTTGTGAATGATATAGTTTGAGACACAAAAATTTATTTGTTTTTGAGCTAGTATAGACATATTTAATCGTAGTCTTGTGAAGTCACTTTCTTATTTGGATGTTTATCAATTTGACTAAATGTCACTAATAATGAAGAATTCTATGAAAATTTACTAGATATCTTCAATGCCCCTCAATACTATACCTACATGCTAATTATAGTAGATGATAAGTGAGAGACATTGTAGAGTCTTTTTTAATTCGGCTTAATATTAATCTAGTTTCTATGTAAAGGGCCTTGAGAACTTTAGGAATGTGTTTTTCATTCCAACTGGAACAAAAAAGTGATTTTTGTCCTTGGAAAGAAAAAAAAAAGTATCTAACAATGTGGCAGATACAAATAAATAAATAAAATGTGTCACAAAAGATGATTTGGTATTTTCGAAGGATTTGACTTAATGAATGAAACTCGTAATTCGTGGGCATATCTAGAAAAGGGGAAAAATTGATAATGGAGAGTTGGAATTTTTTAAGGAATAGGGGATTATTCAATTGAGGGGGAATTGATCATATTATGAAGAATTTAAGGTGGCATTTTTAAAGATAGAAGATTCAAATTATATAAAGTGTTGTGTATTTCAAGGTGGGCCCAGAATCTCATTTTAAGAGAAAGGAGGTTTTTGTCTTTAAGGATCAAGCCCAAGAAGGAAAGTAAATATTCACCATGTCAAATGAGTGCTTGGATCAATTAATTATGTTGTGACTAGAAAATAAAAATAATGGATTTGATGGTAACATAATTAATTATATTTAACATAATCAAAGAGGATCAATCTATTGGTAATCCATTAAAACAAAGTATAAATATGGACTTTGTGGGGGATGGTTCTTGGAGATTTGATCCTACGGCTTAGTGTGTTAGATCATTGTAGTGTTAGGTGATTATGATGATGTAATAGATCCCTCCATTTATTCTTATTCTCTAGATAAAATTGTTGTTCTAGAGTTGCAACTAGAGGTCCTTCGTACATTAGTATTTTCTCTCTTATTTGGATATTCATCCATCTCTTTTGGGGGTTTGATTGGACATGATACAACATTGAGGTTTCCATTATCCTTTGTGGTATTTTTTGTAAGATCTGAATGATCAATGAACATTATTATTAAATTATGTCGCTACAACTTTTTTTTTTATCAATAATAACTTTTCTTGTCCTATAATACATTTGCTTCCTCTACTTATATGATTTATTGATTTCTTATGAGCATAGTTACTAACTTGATGAGAAATGTGACCTCAAAAATGAGAACTCTAGCTCTCAAAACCCATATGTTTTCATCAAAAACACCAAAAGAAACCCCCAAATAAAAAAATGATACTACTAGTGGCACCATTTTTTCAAGTTAAAATTTACAACATTTTTACAACCATGGCCTTAAAACCTTTTAATGTTGCTAACAAAAATATTAAAATTTACGCATGTTTCTAAATGCGGTATATGATAACAACCTTTTTCTTGTCAAAATTACAACCTTTTGCAACCATGACCTTAATAACCTTGTAATGTTGCTAACCAAATATTAAAATTAATCCTCAAATCAAAACGTGGCGCTACCATTAACACCATTTTTTTCTCAAAATAAAATTTACAACCTGCTTTAAACCATGGCCTTAACAATCGGTACCATTGCAACAAAAATCTAAAATCAACCCATGAATTGAAACTAGTAGCATCCCTTTTTTGGAGAGGTTAAAATTGCAATTGTTTTAAAATCACGGCCTTAACAATTGATACCATTGCAACCAAATCCTAAAATCAACCCTCTAACAAAAAACAAAGGTGTTTCCAATAACACCCCTTTTTTGGAAGTCTTAAAATTATAACTATTTTGAAACCATGACCTAAAAAACTAGTATTATTACCAAAATTAAAAAAAAATAACAAAAAAATAAAAATAAAATAGAAGATAAAAAAATATAAAGGAAAAATGTCTAAATATAATAAAACAAAACAAAATATTAGCACTCCACTTTGTTAGCAATAATTCTAGTCACGGGTTCGAGAAGCTTTCAGCCTCGCTAGTCGCACAAAGTGCTCAAACACAGCTCAGAAGAATTCTTGTTTTTCCAAGAAGCAGATCAAGCGAGCGGGCAAATTTTTGCTATTTACAGCCAAGATCCGTCCACGAAGCAGATCAACGGTTACTGGGATCTCGGAGTTGCCCATTTACCCGACATTTAGCAGTAAAGGTGTCCCTTCTGTTTGGAGGTTAAATATAGGTCGTTCGATCCAGGGGCACGTGTCGCGAGGGCTAACCATCTTGGCGTTTCACCCGTCGTATTTTCATCATTCAAAGGGCAGCTTCGTTATTCCGCGAGACGCGAAGTGCCGAGAAGATAAGAGTCGTCTGTCAGCAGAGACACGTGGCGAGAGATCCCGCGGACTCAGGGATCGGGGAACTGGAAGCCCCGCGCACATGGTAGCAGAAATCCCGATATCCCGATGCCCGATTTCCCGATATCGGGGGTATCTTTCAATAGTGGAAGACAGGTGGCAGGCTATGCGCCAAGGAGCTGACCATCAACAAGTCAACGGCCATAAGCCATCGGGTTTCGGGGAATCGCAAGTTTAGTGGACACAAACATCGTGTCAACAAGAGTGCCGAAATCCCGATGGAAAGTTGGACCACGGTCGCGCAGGGACAGGTCATATGGACTATGGACTAACCGGTAGGGGCTAATTCCCAGGAGAAAGATCTCATCGCATATCGGGATATCGGGGTTGCCGGATGCAAGGAATTCGTGCATTCCAAACTCGCGAACCCCGATCCCCGAAAATCCGAAGCCTCATCACATGCCTCCTCGCCGCCACATCCTTTTCCCTCGTCACGCCAACTCATGATTTCTTCCCGGTCCATGTGTCTCAAACACCCTGCCCTTATGCCCCAAAATTCATGAATTCTGCCACATGTGTTTTCCCTATCGCCTTCCCTCTGTTATCCTTTCGCGTGACCTCTCCTCACCCCGTATCTGCATCCAACATGTCTAGTTTTCCCCGCCCGGTCACCATCCGTTCACCTCCTCATAATTAAGACCTCCAGTCATCCTGAGAGCCTCCATGTCCTAAAGGAGAAGAATCGGCCAGGGCCTTCCCTGATTCCAATGAAACAGTTATTACAACAACTGAGGGTAGTTGGACATCGTTTCCTCCATAAATGGAAAGCCAAGGAATGAATGCAGGCTGGTCAATTCAGTCAGAGGGCCTCTGGAACATGATTGCGTCTGAATGAAGCTCACGAACGTCCAGAGATTGCAGACGCAGTAAATGTGAAGCCGTAATGTCTTCAATACAATGCCTCGATTTAGCTTCCAGTGTTTTGTTCCAAGTATATGTGGGCATTTTGGCCACTTTTGTAAGCATCGATGGTTGAGAAGAGCTCCCTGGTTGTAAAATTTTAATGAAGCATTGTTGTTTTGGTTATGTATGAGCTTTGGAGACTTCTTTCCTTATGAATGCCATTTTCTATCATATCTTTGTTTACATTGTGTTAGAGCAGCCCGGAATTGGAGGATCCAGTCGAGCTGTAACTATTGTAGGATGATGTTGTAATGGATCACTGTAATAGTTACGGAGCCTCTAATCAGTCACTGTAATTTCCTTAACCCTGAACGACTTGGAATTGGAGGATCCAGTCAAGTCCTCTTCCAGTTTCTTGAAGCCCTGAACCAGGAGGATCTTGTTTTCAGAGTTTTTCTTCTACAAACCGCTGCAAGCCTAATGCCCAGAGCTGTTTGTTCACTTTCTTTAAGTCTTCCACCTGTCCATCTTTAAATCAACCCACTGGCTGAAGTTAGGATTCCAGACCTCCTCTGTTCTTTACATATCAGACTCAGTCCCTGAGTTAGAATAATACCTCCTAGGGCCATTATCTCCATTTGATCACCCTTCATAAACAAATTGTGACA
>WSFP011500073.1:0-13946 GCA_009831015.1 Picea engelmannii | reverse complement strand
TCCTCTTCAACTGTGCTCCAACTGCTTTTGCATATGCTTCTCTTCAAACAGTAGTTGCAAAAGGTTGGGACAAAGGGAATGCGAAATCGGGTAGAGTTTCTTTACAATTATTTTCCTCCTTCCAAATGGGACCCCTACCCCTTCTTTTATAGGCTAGAAAGGGCTAGGTATTTGGTCGAGTGATTGGCTATGGGTGATCAAACGGTTTAGGTAACTTACCCAAAACTGTGAGTTCCGTCTGTAACTTTCCATTTTTCATGCTTTTGTAGGTATACGCGGGTTGTAGTGGGACAGCCAACGTATACACGTGTATAGTAGTGGAGCAGGGTGTGTGTGCCTTAAAAAAGGGTGTTTTTAAGAAGAGTTGTTCAGTAGTGGCTTGGCAAAATATGTAAAATGAGATGGCCTGATGCCAAGTAAGCATATCTAGTGAAAATTAGGGTAATAACATATGCCCCCTAATGTGTGAGGTCAGAAGAGCATTTGATGGCCGAAATACATTATCAGTCTTCAGCAACATACGAAGCAAGTGAGCCCAGGGACCAGACTTCGAGAGGTGTCATCTGGAAAATAACAATTGTCTCACCGAGGCGGGCATACCCATGCTCAGAATGAAATAAAATAATGGCTACCAATCAAATACACTATAGATCCATGTCATATAACTATATAAAGTGTAGCCACGAGCAATACATAGCGGATATACATCTCGAAATCAAAAAGATATACATGTATAGTATCCATCTTCAAGAAGTGAATAAGGCCTGATGGCTAGAGATGAGGCCTTCAAAGCTCGAGCAATAGCTTCAAAATCTTCACAACTCGGGTAGGAGTGTAATATGAGTGTACGACTTCACTACCCAGAGGTCTTCGACCACTTGTCAGGAACGGACTAGAGGATTTTTTATGATCAGGCTGAGGGCTTCATGGATTTCAAACAAAGACTTGATTGGGCTTTCGGGATGGTCGGGCATGAGGGAAAGAGGCAAACTATAGAGGGGCCGACTCAAGCTTGGTAAAAACTTCCCTTGGACAATAGCACGACAAATGATGAGACTCAAGCAGCATGATGTTCACATAAGTTCATGATGCAAGAGGCAACGCAAACTCTCCATATGTTTGGAAGAATAACCAAATGGAGGACATTTATCTATGTAGCGAGAAACAACTTCCTAAGGTCATATTAAATCCTAGGGCTTGACGAACAAATGAAAGCATGTGCTTTTTCCAAGGGAGACTCATTGTGCTGCCAACAAAAATAAAATATTTTTCCCTTCCTCTTTTTGGGGTATATTTGATTTTTTGTCTTTTTCAATAATTTTGAAAAGCTTGAAAAATAATAAAAGAATGCTACGTTACAAGGGAGGATCGAATGTCGAAGACATACTAGTTCCAAGCGCAAGGAACACATGGATGCTCAGAGCAAAGGGACATATGCAGGAAAAGGACACTCAAGAAAAATCCTCTGTGGGCCAAGGTGTCAAGACGTAGAGGCAAAGTGCTACAAGGCTTGCGTATAAGGCATGCTTCATATGGTTCAGTTGAGAGCAACATGGAGCCGGCATTAGGCCAAAGACGCAGGTATGCAAACGCGATTAATAAGACACACAATGGTAACGTCTTTCGATGTAATTTTAACGAGCCCAAAGAAGGTAAGCTCAACAGTTTTTCATATTTAGAGAGTCTGAAAAAGAGTAAAAGGAGACTCCACTGGGGTACCTTTTTCGAAGATAGTCTAGTCAGTTGGAAAAAGTGGTAAACTGGCACCGACCAGACGTCTATTCAAAACCATTTTAACGAGTGTGATAAAGGCAAGATCACTCGACAATTTTTTCATTTTTAAGGAGTTTGAAAAAAAATTAACTATGGACTCTGTTAGGAATGTTCTTCTAGACCATTTTAACGAGTGTGAAGGAATAAGGTCACTCAACGATCTTTTCAATTTTAGGGAGTCTGAAAAGAGCTTAACTATGGACTCTGTGGGGTTTCCTTTTTCGTAAATTTAGTCCCTCAGACTCGAAAAAGGGTTAAAATCATACCTGAGAATACTCTTTTAGGGAACCTAAGTTCCTAGAGTATACCTTTGTTCGTACATTTGACCATCCGGACCGAAAAAGGGGTAAACTACCGCCGGACAGACGTGCCTTCAAATTTCAGTTTAGCGAGCGTGAAGGTCAACAAGATCGCTCGGCAATCTTTTCATTTTTAGAGGGTCTGAAAAGGGCTCAAAAGAAGACCCGTTGTGTTTTTGGAGTCTCGAGGGTGAGGTCAAGAGTGATAATTCATCATGCAAATGAGGCTCAAACTCGTAATCATGATAAAACTAATAAGGACTCCCGAGCCTATAGTCATTAATGATGGCATGGACACCAAAATGCAACCAAGATCTATCTAGGGCATCCATGAAGGGTTAGGCTCTACCACAAGGCAAAGCGAAAAAGGCAACGAGGTGCAACAAGTGGAGGTGGAATCCTATCTTACGAGTTTTTACCAAAAGACCTTGAAAATGACCCAAAACTCCAAAAGTTTCCCAATACCCAAAGTAACTCTTATCGTAACAATCCATAAGAAACTCCTGAACCATGTTAAATGATTTTTAATTTAGAAAAAATGACAAAAGGGTCCAAAAAATGACAAAAAGGGGCCAAAACATCTATAAACTTAGCTGGCAGCTCATTATCACCATTGTTAATTGAGAAATTGACTATGGAGCCAAAAACACCCCTTTGTCAAAAGAGTTGATTCCGGGAGCTTTGGTGGACGAAACGAACTTCCAATTGGACCAAGTAAGTACATACTAACCCCCCTTGCATCTCAATTCTTCATTTATGCATTTCTTTTTGTTTTTTTTGGGGGGGGCTGATATTTAAAATGGTCGGCCCTACATATACGCGGGTTTTCCTATGACAGCCAGCGTATGCCCATGTGCAAAGAAAATACTGCACGTAGGCATATGCGACTGTCTACATTACAGCCCGCGTATACCCTCCAACATAGAAAAAATTTAAAACAATGCAAGGGCTAATCCCTCCTGAACTTGTCAATTATAGGATGTATGTTCACTAGAGAGAGAGAGAGCATGAGGACTTTGATTCTTTGGTATGAGATGACCCTGATGTTGTAGTTGCATTAGCTCAAGGTGGCTTATTTAAGTTCTTCCATAGTGCATTTATGCGAGCACAACCTAGGTTGATGAATGCCTTGATAGACTACTGGCACCCAGATCCGGAGGCATTCATGCTTGAGAGACAGTCGTTGACTCCAATGACTGAAGATATCTACTTTCTGACTAGCCTCTCAAGGAGAGGGGAACCAGTCAACCTTCACATGTTTCCTTCCAGGACTCACAGCATAGCGGAGTTGATTGGACTCCATTGTGACGCAGGGTCTAACAAAGTGGGCACCCAGGTGCCGATTCATAAGATCAACAACCTAATGTTGAAATCGATAGTTCTACTTATTGGACGGATCACTGGATCCACAACTTTACACCAGGCTTCCCGGGCACACATGAATTGTGCGGTTCAGTGCTTGAATGCACAAGTTTTTGATTAGAGTACTACTTTACTAGACTGCATGAAAAGGCAGTTGACAGAGTGTCGAATGCGGAGGCACAAAAACTTTGGGTTTGGTACTATCCTTTGTGATTTCTTCTTCGAGAGGGTACCTATTCTGAGTCTGAGGGATATTGTACGAGGGCACATAGCCTCTTCTCCAACAATAAATAGATGGGAAGAGTTGTTGCCGTGACAGGGGGGAGGGAGGACTATCGAGGCCTTTGACGACAAGTTTTTCGATTCGTGGTCTCAGAAAATTCCGGTGATAGAGGACTATCCCTATGCTGAAATCGACTTTTCCAGGGACCCTGACATGGGTGTACCTCCCGGAGTGATACGAGGAGAGATAGGTAAGATTACTTTTCAAAGTTATTTGATTTTTATGTTGTTTTATATATATCATTTTTTTGTATACCAAAGTATCTGACAGATATGTGTCTGTTATGTGAAGATGTGGGACTAGTGCGTCCAGCGGACTTTGCGAGGACCAGGCGATGTCCTCGACCAGAGGTCGCACCAGCCGCAGTCAGTGGACCAGCAGCAACAGGGGGACCTCCAACCAGTGAGGTTGAGATATTTTTGAGACAGGTAGAGTGGAACCTTACCTCTCTCACTCGCACAGTCCCCATGGAAGAGATCGAGTATTTGCTGCCATCTATGCAACCTCATGTAGTTGGGGTGCCACGGACTTGGGTCCAGTTATTCCGGCGTTTGGCAAACGTCGTTGTTCAGTAAAATAGGGTCAACAGGCCTTGTCCCTAGCTAGGCCAGACTACCTACGTGTCGAGGGCACCTTTTGTATATTTTTTAGGGCATAAGCCCCGTGACTCTTTACTAGACACATATTTTTTTGAGGCGTTTGTGCCCACTTATGTACTCTGGTGCTTTGCGATATATATATGGATTTTTTTATCTTTTTGTGTTTTATGGATTACACTTATTTACAAATGTATTTACATGTGCGTGTGTGTGCTTTTTCTTACATGTGTGCAAGATGCCAATCTAATATATGATTAGCTAGAGTATTAGTAATTTGATTCGATCTCCTAGGAACATGGATATACGTAATGTAATCAAAGCTCCGTTCTAAGAGATGTACCCTGAGGAACCGTTGGTGTAGAGTAGGATCATGAACGTGATAAACTCCATTTAACTAAGACACAACCAGCTGAGCATTTAAATAGACCCGGAGGTGAGAGATACCAAGCGACAAAGCGTCATGAAGCAGCTCAATAATTGTGTTGTATTCGGTGACATTGTTTGTGGTGTCTCCTAAACAAATACCTCCTGAAGATAGCAACTATCCCTGAGATGTGAAAATCACCCAAGTTGCGGAGGCAAGCCTCCAAGCGTGCTGGCTAGCACCGTCCATGAACCCAATGAACACCTCTGATTCACTTGGCATCTACCACAGTGAAAAAGATAACATAAAAAACGACATGTCCATAAAACCAAAAGAAAAACTAAAAAGTAATAGTACAAAGACTATACATATGTTACAAAAAGCACCCAAGGTGACCCACCTATAAGTAATACTTCTTGAGGTAGAGCCCATTTCTAGGCTCCGCCAAAAAATTTCCCTCAAAGTCCACCAGACGATAAGAGCCCTTTCTTAAAACCTCTTTAACGATGAAAGGTCTGAACCACATGGTTTTGAACTTGCCTGCCCCCAGGGGTCCTTATCTTGGTCATAGACCAGGACAAGGTCACCTTCATAGAAAATCCAAGGACAAATGGATCGATCTTATTGACACTTGACTTTTTGTTTATGATCTTTGTTAGATAAGGCCACATCACGACAATGCCCATTGAGTTTCTCGAGATATAATAAACTCTCTTCAAGCGGTGAAGTGTCTGGCAATAACTGTACTGCCAACTTTAAAGATGGGATCTGGCATTCTATGGGAAAGACTGCTTCCAGCCCGTAAACGAGTTGAAAAGATGAGAAACCAGTTGAAGTCTTAACAGATGTTCGGTAAGCCCATAATGTCGAATATAACATCAAATGCCAATTTGACTTGGCCGAATTGATCGTTCGTTATAGAATGGTTTTAAGAGATTTATTTACAGCTTCCACCTGACCATTCGCTTGGGGGTAGTAGGGTGATGAATGTTCTTGCCGCAACCCAAGCTTTGACGTTAACTCGGTCATCATTTTTTTATGAAAGTGACTACCATGGTCAGTGACAATCTCTCTCGGGACGTCGAACCTTGCTATTATTTGGTTGAACAAAAAGAGAGCTGATGTCTCCCCGTCGTCTTTAAACGTTGGCATAGCTTCGACCCACTTGGTGAAGTAGTCTACTGCTACTATGATATAGCGGTGCCCCCTTGTTGAAGGGGGTTGCATGTAGTGTAATCAATCCCCCATTTAGTGATGGGACCAACGATAATAATGGGAAACATGGGAGCAGGCTGTGCCCTCATATTCCAAGAGAAGATCTGACACGGGTATCACTTCTTGACCGATTCAACACAATCTTTGATTAATTTCGTCCCGAAGTAACCGGCTCATAGAATTTTCTGGGTTGTTGTCAACCCAGACAGATGACCGCCACATGCTCCAGTGTGGCAATCATTAAGCATGATTTCCGCTTCTTCATGAGTGAGACATCGGGGAAGTATGCAGTCTACACCTCGACGATACAAAGTTTCCTCCAGTATGAGATAGTTCTTAGCCTGATGGCGTATACAGTGACGCTCATCACAAGAAGCAAAGGCGGGGCACTTCAAAGTCTGGAGATAGACAAGAACATCTCCATACTAAGGGTCGGAAGACGCGATCAAAAATAGGTCTCCTTTGATAGGCGACTCATCGGGTATAACATCACCTGATTCAACTGGAAGTTCCGATATGAGTTCCGCAAAGACCATCGACTTTTTGGATTTCTCCGAAACGAACTCCAAGTCAAATTCCTGGAGGATAACTATCCATCTACTGATATTTTCGCCGATGACTCGTCGTGTCAATACGTATTGAAATGGATTCACAACGGCAATGACGATAGTCTTGCGAAACAAAATGTAATGACGGAACCGTTGGACATCATGGACTGCTACCAACGCAAGTTTTTCAATATGGGAATAATTGAGTCCTGGTCCAACTAGGCCTCAGATCAAGTAATAAATCACGTATTCTGAGATTAAATCATCCTCCTAAATTAAGACCATACCGATGGTTGACTCCGTAGCAGCCAAGTACAATAAGAAATCTTTATTATAATTGGGTGGCCGAAGCAGAGGGGTTGATATGAGAGCACGTTTCAATGCTATGAAAGAGCGTTGAGCAGCTTTGTCCCAATGAAAAGGAACTTCCTTCTTCAATAAATGCATAAAACCCTTTGTGATCTTGGCATATTTTGCGATGAAACGCTGTAAAAAGTTCGCTTTTCCCTAGAAAATTTGAAGCTAAGGGATGGTGCACGGGGGAGGTAATTGAACTATTGCCTCAACCTTTACAGTATCGACCATTATCCTTGTGGTTGAAACTATGAAACCTAACCGACGACCCGATGTGACACAAAAACTGCACTTGTTTCGATTCAAGTGGATTCGGTAGTAGCGACACCGTTCAAGGATAAGTCGAAGGTGTGTTGGATGATCATCTCTCTTGTGAGATCGTGACGCTATATCATCGAGATAAGCCTCGACTATGTGTTTGAGGCCATGGAAAGCAAAATACATGGCCCACTGAAATGTAGCACCAGCATTTTTCAGACCAAAAGGCATCTTAAGATAAGCGAATGTACCCAATAGACAAATGAAAGCGGTTTTGTGTTGGTCTTCGGGTTTGATCTATATCTGATTGTATCCCAAAAAACCATCCATGAAAGAAAAATCCTCGCAACTTGCGCATTCATCGACTATCTGGTCAATAAATGGCATGGGGAAATTATCTTTTGGGCAGGCCTTGTTCAGATCACGGAAGTCCGTACATACGTCAATCATACCCTGTTTTTATTGACTGGCACGGGATTCGACACCCATTGAGTCAATTGGACGGGGTAGATGAAACCAACTTTAAGTAGTTTCTCTACTTCAACCTTGATAGTTGCTTCTTTCTTAGGATTGACTGGATGAGCTTCTATTGGACCGGATTGACATCGGGATAAGTCGTGATTTCATATTCGACGATTCTTGGATCTATGCCTAGAATTTCCTCTTAAGACTAGGCAAACATGTCGCAGAATTATTTAAATAAATCTGGGTAGATTTGAATCTCCTCAGGGGAGCAATCTGCTCCGACGAAGATATTCTCCACAACGCGAGGGGTTTTGGAGATGTCAATAGGTATTGTTTCAGCTATTGTTTCCAGATTTCCTTCAGCGTAAACAGCGTGCGTTGCCAAAGGATTGATAGAACAATATTTATCTCCATTCATAGTCAGAGTGAATTCACCTGCTTCAATTCGTCTTGAATATGGGAGAAAGTAGGATATATGATGAAGATCATCCCAGGGTTTTTCTGGACTAGTCATTGCCTCAATAATCACCTCGTCTGAAGGTAAGACCAAGTCTAAATAATCTGTATCAGCAAGGGAACCTTGAGCCCAAATAGGCTCGAGCACTGGATCTAACTCTTGTGTTGGAGTCAGATCGGGGTTTGCAGAAGCTCGTTGAATGATCGAGTATGAAACTTCTGCCATGGACAAAGGCATGTCCATGCCATGGTGCTATGTCCCTTCCATCATAGCTGATGGGGAAGGAAGAGTCCATGGATCGTTAAAGTAAGTCGTGCAAAACGACGAGATTTGAAAAATTTCGGCCCGAGGTTGGTCGGGGACAGTTGTCATGGAATGGACATTGTCAATCAGAGGCGGGTAATCGAAAGTACCCATCAAAGGTGGGCATAAACCAACCCCTATGTTGATTATGTCAGGTTGAGGGTTATCAATCATTGAGACCATGGAGACTCCCAATGAAGAGTTAGGACGAGAAAAGGATAAATGATCAATGGTCACGATCCATCCCTCATGTGGAAACAACAAGACCCGAAAAACTGTCGTGGCCACTGCTTGCATAGCATAGGTCCAACTCCTTCCTAACAAAAGATTATAGTCGAGAGATGCATCAACCACTTCAACTTCGACGCACATGGTTTTTCCCCCTAACTGCATGGGGAAAGAGGGAATGATCCCATGTGGTCGGAAAGAACGACCGTTAAAAGCTTTAAGAAGAGTAGGTGACATAGACAAAACGGGTTGGTCGATGGCCTTCCAACACTCCAAAGATATCACGCATGTTGAGGCGCCCTCATCCACCACTGTACGAAAAATATTCCGGGTAAAATTTTTCATGGTGTAAGCCACTACTATCTGAAAAGCTACATGGTAGGGAAGACAAGGTTTTAAGTCGGTTGTATCAAGAATGATCATTCCCGGATTACAAGTCTCGATAGATCCTAGGGCAGCTAACAGGGCCTTTCTCTGGGAAGGGTAACTCTGGAGGACTTTCAAAGAAGACATCGCACAAGAGATTTGTGATAAATCCTCCACCAGAGAGTAGTTCTGGGCAGCCCTTTCCTTTGGGTTGTGAGAAGCTTTCTTGAATGCACCTTTTGGGATGTGGGTCATTGTTTTTCCCAACGTATTCTCAATCTGGAGAGGAAGAGTAGGGTTTTCAGCTTCTTTACCCTTCTCAGAGGTGCTTGGATTTCCGTAATCATGTGCTCTAGTCGATATATAGGCATCACCTTTCATCATATATACATTTGCAGACGAATGATTACTCGAAGACTGAGGGGGTCCTTGACTACCCCCTTCCGCGCTCGAGGAGGCTAGAGTTAGATTTTTCTTGTGTGGAAACAGGTTCGTTAACACAGTAGGGTGTTGCTGTGCCAATAACTTATGGGCCTCCACAAGCCGAGGGCACTGATGGGTCGAGTGGTCTTCCTTGCAAATATTATGAGGATACTTTGACTTCTTCTTTTCAGTGTCACCCCCGCCAACATTATATATTTGGGTTTCTTATCCCCCTTACCCTTCTTTCGTTGTTTCTTCTTTCTGTCAGGCTGCTAGGTGGCCTTTGGGTTTGTCATTTTCACACTGTGTACATCTGACTTTTGGGTAGGGGGAACAGTCGAACCGGTGGCCTGGTTGGCCGTTGTCTGCTGTATCGACAATTGTTGCAATTGATTTGACAATGGATGAGCGGGATTTGTTTGTGCAGAACCAATAATTCCATCGGCATGTGGTCTAGACCTTTGTCTGGTTTTGTCAAGGATTGACCTCGGTGCATCTGGAAAAATCTCGTAGAGTAAACCAAACTAAGAGTAAATTAGCTCTAGTTGTTGAGCTCTCATTATCGTGTCTTCCTTGGAAAACACTCTGGATGTTGCGACGTCTTTAGATAATTGAGGTACCAAAGGCTTCAAGAACCACTCTAGCATGAATGATGGTGGGGCTGGCACTTTTATTAAACTCTTCTGGCATCTCCATTCTTGGATATGATCTGCGATATGGTCCGCTTTTGTCTACTCGAAATTGGCCATCAATTCAGTGTCGGTGTCGTATCTCATAGGTAATTAGAAATGGTTCAAGAAATCCATTTCCAATTCGTCGAAGGAAGAGTATCGTGAGTGGTTGAGCTCGATGTACCATTTTGCAACACTCCCTATGAGAGTATGTTGAAACAATCGCAACTGAACGGACTCGTCTCTTAACGAATTGGACGAGCACCATAACTGGAAGGTATTCACATGATCGCCAGGATATTCGTTAAGCTTGGCCTCGAACTTTGGAATGTCTGAAGGCAACTTGGTCGGCATAGGAGGCCAACTCGGATCGTGACAGATGGGGTCATTTAAAAGCCTTGTCAAATATGGCAAGTGTAGGGTTGCCAGAAACGGTAGTTTGGGTTGTCGATTATAGCCAAGGAAAAAGGAGCTTGGAGTTTGACTAGCACCAGGTTGCCAGGAAAAGTTAGTTTATTGACCAGGGCTCTGGTAATAACCATGGTCGTGACCGGCGTACGGATTGTGCGCTTGTCGAGACATCATCGACTGGTTCCCATAATAGGACGTAAAGGGCTAAGCTTGTGTCGCATTCCAAGGAATTTGGGAGGGGTTGCCCCTTGTCGGTCTGACGGGCATAGGTGTTGGGCCTTGCCCGGGCTTCCACTGGGTATGGAAGGGGTTTCCCCCGATCGACATCCCTGGCAAGGAATTCCTAAGTGTGCCCCCTATGCAGGAATAGTACCCTATACAGGATGTGGTTGTCCATAACCGAGGTTGCCCCCAACTGAAACGGCAGCTACCGAGAAAGCATTGTTACCAAATGCATCGAACAAAGAGAAAGGTGTCGAACCAACAAACATGTTATAAGGAGGGAGTGCTTGATTACCTGCTCCGGACAAATTTACGTTAGGCCCAACGGAGTGTAGAGGAACACCGCCGAGCGAGGGGGACGAAGGGGGTATATGACCCCCGCTGTAAGGGAAAGTGATAAAAGGAGATAAAGTTCCCCCCATAGCTCCTTGCAAAGGAGCATTGGAACTCCCTGCCCCCAGACCTAAATTTTGTAGAGTGGAGGAGGAAAGTATAGTACTCGTACCAAAGCCAGGCATCTCGTATGAGAACGGAGGGCCTGTCGCATTCTGTGTAAATGGAGCAGTGATCGCTACCATAGATAGAATCAGACTACTTCTTGAGGTAGAAGAAGTCGACACCATAGTGGCCCGGACCGGTGACGGTTGGTTAGGAGGTGGAAAACCCCCAGTAGTGACAGTTGTGAAGGAAATATGAGTATTCCCTGAAGAAGTACCAGTGTTTGCTTCCATTGTTTATTGTGACACTACCTGATGCTCATAAGGTAGAACCTGTATGATGATGGGCACTGATAGATCAGTGATGGTAGGGTTATACGGACCAAGAGCTTCTGCTCCGAGGTCAGAAATGATTGGTTCCTCTAGAATCAAATGTTCTCCTCTCGAAGATGGGTCGGGCACAGTTTCCTGTAACCCGGTTGTCTCAAAAGACCCTTGTTGGTCTATTTTTTGCCTTAGCGGTGGCAGGGGGGTTTTAAGGTGAACCGACGGCATGCCCAAAAGACTTCATGACCGACAGAACTCCTGATCCTCCACTGTGTGAAAATATAAAAGACACACTAGGGCAATCTATAATCGTTTGAAAACCAGCACGCACTAGAAAAAGTACCTATGAGACAAAACAAGCAGTCACTAGCTAGTTGGAATAACAGTTACAACAACCAACACTAGAGAAAATTACTGGTGCAAGTGCAACTCAAATATGGAAGCACCCTTCGAGTATACTCTGCAAAGCGTGGCCCGATGTCTGTCCTAGGTACCGCGGTATACCCCCACAGTCACCTGTGTAAGTCACTAGAAAAATAGGCAAATATGTTACCAACGTGCAAACAGTCACCAGGTGGGTACAACCGACAGTCGGGTGGACCGCAATGAGCAGGGTATCAAGCCTGAAACCTATCAAAGGTATCGAAAGAAAGTGTTCCAGAAGACGATTGAGGACCTCGAACGGATTCGAGACCCACAAATCTCTGTGGCAAATGCAATCAATGGAATCCCAAGACAAGCCCTCTATATGTGTTCCCCACTACACTTGGTCCGGCTTTGGAGGGGTTATCTCTGCTAACTTTCCTTATGCAACCTCGTGTTTAGCCCCTGTGTTAGAGGAGGGTCCTAGATAACTTTCACGATACTAGAATTTTGACACTCCCTAGCACAGACTCTTATGTTTGTTTTAGCAGCCTTAAAGAGTTCCCTCTCCAATCCTAAATCAAGGCTCTAGCCTAGACTAGTTGATGGACCCTACAAACATAAAGTCTAGTTGATTTTAATTAATTGTTAATTTTAGTGGTTGTCTTGAGTCAAAGGGAAAGAAAAATGAAACTAGTGATGCTTTTCAGAGATGAAAGAGAAGAGCATATATTGAAAACAAATTACTTCTTCACAAATTCAAATTTTCACATTCAAACTCTTTAACCAACTTTTCAAACTTTTTTTTCTAAGATCTTTTTAACAGAAAACTCAAAACAAGCTTTCACTCGACTACGAGCTACTTATTGTTCTAAGTCAAAAACCAAGAACTAATGAGTTAGAGATTTTGTCAAAATATAATCAAATTTAAACATTACAAACATCATATGGTGGGACGGGAAAAGTACTTCTTTTTATTAATCTCACAAGAGTAACCTTACAATAGTGAGATCAACCACTGCTCCTTGAATCCGTTCTTGGGCTCCTCTTCAACTCTGCTCCAACTACTTTTTCATATGCTTCTCTTCAAACACTAGTTGCAAAAGGTTGGGACAAAGGGAATGTGAAATCGAGTAGAGTTTCTTTACAATTATTTTCCTCCTTCCAAATGGGACCCCTAGCCCTTCTTTTATAGGCTAGAAAGGGCTAGGTATTTGGTCGAGTGACCGGCTATGGGCGATCAAACGATTTAGGTAACTTACCCCAAACTGTGAGTTACGTCTGCAACTTTCTATTTTTCATGCTTTTGTAGGTATACACGGGTTGTAGTGGGACAACCAGCGTATACATGCGTGCAGTAGTGGAGCAGGGCGTGTGTGCCTTAAAAAAGGGTGTTTTTAAGAAGAGTTGTTCAATAGTGGCTTGGCAAAAGATGTAAAATGAGATGGCCTAATGCCATGTAAGCATATATGGTGCAACTTAGGGTTATAACACCCATGCTCACAATAACTATGGGATGTGACCACTCACACCCACCGTCTTACTTGTATTAAATGATTGGATTTGGGAACACTCAATCATAAATTATAAGGTTCATATACCAATAGAAAATTTAGGAAAACAGGTTGAATTGATAGACATGGGTTATTCCCCCTTAGACTCCTCTTGGCCATTCTTTTAGACCCTCCCCTATTTTTTGGATTAATTCAGCCCCCATCTCTGTCCATGTCCCCTTAACAACTGGCATCACATTTTATTATTAAAACATAGAAATGCAATTCACGTATAACATCGCTTGGTTGTAGCCACATATTACCTACATTAAGAACTAATTAAACTAGGGATTATAATGGGGATGTTATATTCCCCCTCCCTTGCAATTGTTCACCATCCTTTGTGCACATAATTCCGATACACATATATTCAATTTTACATCACAATACTTAGAAAATAAAATTTTGCACTTTCACAACTCCAACAACAATTGCAATTGTAATCTCTTGTTCCTCTCAACTCGCCAACCTTAGGAATGCACCATTCATTTATCGGGGATAATACAAGGAATGTACCATTCATTTATCAGTACTAACCCAAGTAATGAACCATTCTTTTATCAGGCTCCCCAGTGCAGTTGGATAGGACTCTAATATGTGGTCCAGAACTCTAGTTGCTCAAAATGGAGTCTTGCATTATTGTTTTCTTCAAAATTGTCAAAAAT
>WSFP011500072.1:0-13946 GCA_009831015.1 Picea engelmannii | reverse complement strand
TGATAAACAAACATAATGGGTCAAGTGGTTGACCTTGGTAGAATGGTGGTACAACACATCCTTCCATACTTCATCCAAAATGTCCCCATTTCTGGCACTTTATGAATATCATCCTCCATCCATCACATCTCCCTTGAAAGGGATTGCAAAGGTTCATGCAATGGAGGACCACATAGGGCACCAACAAGAGATTCTCAAACTATTGAAGGACAACTTGGTTATGGCACAAAATAGGATGAAACAACAAGCATATCAACATCTCAATTAAAGGGAATTTGAAGTGGGGGATTGGGTAATTTTGAGGTTACAACCATATAAACAAATGTCCTTCAAGCAACAAAAGAAGGAAAATAAATTAACAACCAAATAATATGGCCCCTATAAGGTGTCACAAATGATTGGAAGTATGGCTTACAAATTAGGGTTTTCCCCATATTCACGTGTAAATCCAGTCTTCTATGTTTCTTTCTTAATGAGGGTAATCGGTGATAAGATCCTAGTCCAAACTATTTTACCAGAGATTAATGAAGAAGGGAAAATCATACTAGAACAAAAAAAATCCTTGAAACAAGGATTACGTGACAACGAAATCAAGCAATTACTAAGTAACTTGTCAAATGGAAGAACCTACCAGTGGAGGAGGTGACGTGGGAAGATGAGTTCTTCATGCAAAAACACCCACAGTTAATCAAGTGTTGAATATAACATCCGTTTGAAGGGGATGGGCATGTTAAATCCTAGATAAAGCCCCATGTTAAGTATAAAACCCCTTATTAAGCCCCACATATTGAATTATTACATTCCTAGTGTTATATTTGTATGTGGGATAGAACCCTTCATTGTACCCTTTCATTATAATTGTACCCTTTGTCTCCTACACACACACACCAAGGAGAACTAGTCTTAGGAACATCTTATCTCATATTGTACATTAAATATATTGTAAAAGGAGGTTTCCCCCTCGAAGTGGATTGTTATTCATTGAATTTTATCATTCTTAAGGTGTTGGTTCATATCAATGATTGCCTATATTTATGTAATAATTCCCAACTCAATCATAAAGTCCTTTTGGAATTGCACACTTCTCCTATAGGAGGACATTCAAGGTTCTTGAAAACTTGCCACGAGATCAAGAAGGATTTTTTTTGGGAAGGTCTTAAAACTGATGTTCAAAATTTTGTGTTTGAATGTGTGGTCTTCCAATAGAATAAGGGAGAGACAATCAAGATGTCAGGTCTCCTACAACCATTATCTATACCAAGTCAACGTTGGGAAGAAATTTCAATGGATTTTATTACAGGTTTACCCAAATATGAAGGAAATAATGTCATCATGGTGGTAATGGATCAACTAATAAAGTATGCCCATTTTTTCTCTCTTTCTCATAACAAATTTACCGACTTAACGAGAACCCTGACCTCAAAACGATAACTATGGCCCAAAAAACCCATATTTTTTCATAAAAACATGAAAATCAATGCCCAAATCAAAAAGTGGTGCTACTGGTAGCGCCATTTTTTAAAACGGGGTCAAAGTTACAACATTTTTCAAACACGACCGCCATTTTTTAAAACGGGGTCAAAATTACAACATTTTTCAAACACGACCTTCAAAACTCAGACATAGCTCAGAAAAACCTTAAAATCAACACCTAAAAAATGATGTTAAATATATATTTTTTCAAAACGTTAAAATTTTAGATAATTTGAAATCGTATTTTTAGTAGTTGGTACCATTAAAACCAAAACCTAAAAATCAACTATCAAATTGAAAAGTACTGCTACCGATAGCACCCATTTTAAAATTGGGGTATGAAAATGACACATTTTTATAAAGTGGTAAAAGAACTCATCATTACTGTAAACAAAATCATAAAATCAAACCTTAAGTGCTTACTTTTAAATCTTACTTTATCACTCAAAGCACAAAGTAATACACAATGCCATGAAAATATCACACTATACTTTAAAATTTCAACATATCACTTTTTAATATTTTTTACTTTTAATAAAAAAAAGTAAATACAAGTTACATTGAATGAAACATAAATTATTCTTTAAAAGTGTTGTTATCTTGTCCATATTCAAAACATATGAGCTAAGAAATTTTATTATATTCTCCATAATCAAAACATATAATTCATAAAACATAAAAACGATTCATAACTTCATGTAAGATCATATGTAAGTTCAATGGTCATTTCTAGTTACCATACAAACATCATATGGATAAAAAATACATAAAATGTTTCATACACTTATTCAGATTAATTCATGGATTCTAAAATACCATCATAGTCTACATTATCTTTAGATGAATGATTGGATGAAGATGTAGATGATCCATACTCTTCTCTATTTTTGATGAATGCACCATCTAAGTCTACATGCATGCCCAACATTTCAGATGTCAAAATCCTTTTAGATCTACAACTAGTTTCAACAGACTCCCATCTTGCATTTATTTCTTGTGGCAACAACCTCTTGATAATCTTTGTTGTCTTGGAGCGAATAGTTCCTCTCTTTGTCAAATTGAAGTTATATACAAGTATGTCAACATCATCTAATTTTAAAAGGTTAGTGCAACAACGAGTTATATTTTGACTCTTTCTTTTTCTCTTTCTATTGACATGTTTCTCAATCACCATCTCTGGCTTGTACACACCATTGAATGGCTGTGTACTTGTTGCATACCAATGCACTTCAATTGCAATAACGTCTTCATTTTCTTTCTCAATATTTATAATCTTTGCAATACATAATGGATAACCATGTGGATCTTTGGTCGCTAAGACTGCAATCATGCTACCCTCCTTAATATCTTATATTGAACCCCTGTAAAGGTCTTCCATGGCTTCATGTTGTGCATGTGACCTTCACGAACCAATATACATTTTTCTTTCCTCTGCTTATGTAAACTGAATAGCACCTTGAGATTCTTGTTGTTCAACAATGTTTCTTTCTTCGGATTCATTTGGCATATTTTGTGGCCAATGGAATGGAGTCTTCAACAATGTATCTTCATTTGTTGAGCATGAAATTATGTCACTTTGACTATTGAAAAAAGACTCCCTCCAAACAGAATCAACAACACCAAAGTACTCATATGTATCTTTAATGAACTTTTTTATTTCTTCCAGGCATTTAGAATAATCTACATCTCTATTACGCTTCCGTGTGTTATGGATTTCAACAATTGATTGTCAACATAATAACTTTGATGCAAATATTGGATGATATGGAATGAACTTAAAAAATGCTAAACCTGATGAAGGCCCCCATTTTGCAGTAGTTGATTATTGATTTCCCCATATAAGGGTTTTCCCATCAACTTTTTTGAAAGAAAATTGATGTTGGAAACTAATGTCATTAAGTTTCTCAACACATTTTTATTCATGATGCGATCTCTGAATAAATCTTCACATGTCAACAATTTCTTCTAATATATGAAAAATAGGCTCTGGAATGTATTCTTTCTTAATATATTCAATCAATGATGGTAGGCTTCCAACATTTTCCCTCTTCAATGTTACTGAAAAATGACTAAACATTTGATCAATATGATCATGAGTGTGTCCAACAAGAAGGAAACCAACTTTCATCTTTTGAAAGATTCCCAGTTCAAGAAACATGCTTAGATATCCAAACACAATTTGATTTTTATTTTCACGACTAGTGTTGTCCAACTGTAGATAGAGAACTCGAGGAAGATTTCCAGACCAGTGAGTGAACACATGATGAATTATGGTGATGGTCAAATTTGCATCATTATGAATATTTGGAGCTGTGAAGTAAACCCTTGGACACATTTTTCCATTGAAAACCATACAACCAACCAAGTGAAACTCAATGAAATTCTCTTCCTGTAATTTTTTTGGTGTACATACAAAATGTAGTAGAAGTGTTTTCTTCTGGTCCATGCCATCAATTATCATACTTAAATATTTGTTTGGAGCATCATAACACTTCTTCCGATGTTTGTACAACTTTTTACTTTCACTTGATTGTTGATTCCGATTTTCTTGAAGTGCTTTGACTGTGGAATCTGCATATGACATAAAATGAAAATATTGATCATATGTTGTCATAGTTGATAACTATCAAATTAAAAAAAAAATAGTAAATACATACCTCTTTCTACCCCTTCAAATTTATCTCTTCTTGATTTAAGAGTAGCACATATACTGCAAATCCCCATCATTGACTTATTAGGAATACAAACATTGTTGAATTGTTTCTTCCATATTCTTGTAAATATGCATATGTAATAAAATTACCATTTCCTTCAACACCTTCAACATATCCTTTGTACAAGTTGTAGATTTCCCTCCTTTAGAAATTATCTGGAATATGTATTGTGTCTCTATCTAACATACACTCTTCATGTTTGGAAAAGGAATCACGCATCCATGAAAATGTAATATTTGTCAATGACCCACTCTTTCATCTATGATGTACCTTTGAATAAAATGAAGAATCTTTTTCCAACCTTATCTGGATTCTTGATAGACGAAGATTACCAATTGAGTGAATTTTTTTGAAAGCCTTTATGCAAAATAAAATATTTCCAATGCGATAATCATATCATATCTTGGTGGATATCATGCACCCCATCAAATATGATTTTTTCATGATCTTATTCATTGACAAATATGTCTTCCTTTTATTCAAGGCATACATGTAGTCCATGCTTTTCAAACAATTCTTTTGACAACATTCACTTGAAGTCAATTCACTTATGAAAATTGATTTAGTGATAAATTCTTTCCTAGACCTTGTATAACTAGAATGATTTGGATTGATATAAAAAGGTCTAGTCCCGATCCTAGACACTATGTTTCTTTGCAATGTCTCCACTATTTCATCATCTTCACTAGAAGGATTTTCCTCATGACTAGAAGGAATATCAAACAAAACATTGTCAGGAGAATGAACAAGAGAATGTCTATCATCTTGATTTGTTGTAACTGAATGGTTGAGGACACGATCTTCATTCCTAGTTCCATTATCTTCATTGATAATCTCGTTGATGAGAGGAATATCAAAATCACTAGAAAAATGATTACCATCCTCACCAATGCCATTGGATCTTCCATGAAAATATTCACTTGAAGTAAAATCATCATCACCCATAAGACTATCAATATCATTAATATTCTCACTTGGAGAAAATTTTCCATCATCGTCATCGGTGCCTTGAAAATCCTCATTTGGAGGAAAATCATCATCAACATTGTGTCCACCATTGACATAATCATCTTCATTGCTTTCAAAATCCCCACTTGAGGGAAATTTTTCATCATCCTTCTTAGTGCCTTGAAAATCTTCATCAATATGTTGAAAATCCTCACTTGGAGGAAAATCATCATCATCAACATTGTTTCCTTTTAGTTTCTCACTTGGGAAAGAGTGTCTACCAATGGCATAATCATCTTCACTACTTTGAAAATCCCCACTTGAGGGAAATTCTTCATCATCCTCATTACTAGTTTGAAAATCCTCATTTTGAGGAAAATCTTTATCGTCCTCATCGATACCTTGAAAATCCCCACTTTGAGGAAAATCATCATCACCAACATTACTTCCTTTAAATTCCCCATTCGAGAAAGACTGTCCACCATTTCCATAATTATCATCACTACTTTTAAAATACCCACTTGGGGGGAATTCTTCATCGTCCTCATTTGTGCCTTGGAAATCCTCACTTGGAGGAAAATCTTCATTAGTACCTTCAAAATCCTCACTTGGAGGAAATTCATCATCACCAACATTGTTGTCTTTAAATTCCCCACTCAGAAAATAGTGTCCACCATTGTCATAATCATCTTCACTACTTTTAAAATTTCCACTTGAGGGAAATTCTTCATCATATTCATTGGTGCCTTGGTAATCTTCATCGGTACCTTGAAAATCCTCACTTGGAGGAAAATTATCATCCCAATCATTTAAACGTTGATCATAATCTCCACTTCGACCTACATTTTGATTATTTTCATTACTACTAAACTGTTGAATAGATTGATCACCATCACATTCCTCCTCTCTATCATCGATGCCTTCAAAGTTCTATGATTTAGGACTTTCTTGAGGAACATGCTGAATAACATTGCTTACAATATGATCAAACTTCTGATTAGCTGAAAAATACGACGCCTCATTTGCATTACAAGCATTCCCATCACATTTACTAGTCCCAACAGAAGAGGTACACAAACAATTTGTTGATGCCTCAGAAATAAAATCTTCTTTATGGGACAAAGCCATCACTTCTCACTAAGAGCATAGAGTGATACAAATGCTCACCCTCAAATTTTTCCCTCCCAAAATTTCCCCCTCAATTTTTTCCCTCTAAAATTTCCCCCCAATTTTTCCTTTTATTATTTTCCCTTCAAAATTAAAAACAACTTTTACTCTTTTATTTCGTTATTTATTTGTTAATTACAATATTTCTCATGTTTGTCTATTTATCCCACATTCATTAAACATAGCGATGATCCGTATAATTTTAGGTATATATGTAGATAATCTTCTTCATTTTTATTTATCCCACATTCGTTATACTAATAGTAATTTATATAATCTGTGTTATATATACACAGTTTGTTTTGTCTTTTTATATTGTGTGAAATCTTGGGCAGTATTCGTTAAATAATTTGGAGCAAGGTAGAAGGGAGAAACATCGAGAAGACATTCGAGGAGAATCTAGAATTTCAGAGGTTAGTTATTTTTTAAATTCTTACCATTTACCAAAACAACATTTCTAAGATCATATTTAAATCACATAAGAATTTTTCATGCAAAAATTATAAAAAACCTAAATGTTTTTAGATGTTTTCTAATTTTTTCTAAAAAAATCACAACTTTTTAAAAAAATTGAGGCTTTTTTCAAAGAAATTTTAACAAAATTCTTAATATTTTTAGGAAAAAAGAAGAAAAAAAAGGCATATTTAGGTATAGTTTTGTAGAAAAAATTGCCTTTTTTTTAATTGTTTTTTACTTATTTTTTTTTTTAGTTTTGGCCCATGGTGGTTACTGGGCGGAATTCCCATCCCATGCAAGATCGTGATTTAGCCTATGGGGGTGCTCGGGACGATGCCAGGGGCTTGGCCATGGGGGGTGCTGGGGCGATGCTCGACATCACCCCAGCCCCCACGACCAAGCCCTCTGAGGTGATGTCTGACATCTCCCTAGACCGACTAGCCCTATGGCCAAGCCGTGGTTGTGCCCACAACTTGGCCACGGGGTTGCCCCCCCCGACGACCAAGTCATGGTCCTTGCCTAGTCCCGTGCCCAGGGCTTGACTGTGGGGCTGGCTGGGCTGATGCAATGTTGGGCATCGCCTTAGCCCCTGGACACCAAGGCTTGGTCTCGACATCGACCCAATAATTCCATGAGTCAAAATTTGTTTAATTTTTTTTAACTTAGTTCTTATATTCAATGTTTTTTTTTTAGTTTATTATAATGCAAAAGGCCTATTTTTTTTTTCTTTTTTTTCTATAGGATAAATGGCAGGAAATAGATTATCTATGAATATATCTGGATCACGACCTGCAATAATGGCATCCAAAATTGCAACGACAACAAATTGATAGTACAACACCTGAGCTGTCAAGGGCAATGAAGAATGTTAGAGAGTGGAAATCTCTGGAAGGTGAAAACAAACTGGAATATTCTTGGTTTGTTAAAAACAAGAAAGAAAACAATGGATATCATATATATTTGTATTGTGCCAAATTATAACATGTGCAAGGAAATTATCATGGACTTGGCTTGTTACGAGATATATGTTTGGTGCCAAGCACAAATATTGTTTATGCACTCATCAAACAAGACAAAACTTATATCAACATTGGATATTGTTTCAAATTGAACAATTATAAGAAGAATGAATGTTTTATAGAATTATGTGCATCCATCATCGATGACATTGAGAAAGGCAATGCAAGTTTTATTTTTATTTTTATTTTTGTATCGTCTATTATTTTTAGTATCATGATAATTTTTAATTTTATTTAACATGCAAATGTTATATTTTATTTTTACACGATTTTGCTGAACGACTTTTACATATGTTAGTGGGGATTTACTCTACAAAGAATAATATCATGGATGCCATCAATGCTTTTCATATTGAAAAGACACAAGAATGAAGGAAAAATAAACAAAAAGTAACGAAGGTTGAAGCTGCAAGAGTAGACACTGAAGAACATGAAAGAAGAAAGAAAAGTCATCATTCTAGAAATCCTAAAAGGGTTACATTTGAAAATGAGGAAACTCCAGATGAATATTTTATTGAGATTAGTCCCAATGAGGTTATCACTCCTTTTCGCAAAAAGAATAAACAATATAAACATAAAAGAGTGATGGATGATGATGAGTCCATTCCTATTGATTATGAAGAAATCATTAATTTAGATAAAACCCATTTAAATCACAAAAGGAAGAAAGCAAATGTTGTTGATGATGTTCAAGAAGCCATCGTTAGCTCTGAGTATTATAGTGAAATTCCTAAAGGTAACATAAAAAATAATAACACCAAGTGTTGATCTAGAGGATGGTATTTTGAAAAAAACACAAAATGCCATTCAAAATAGATTGAACACGACGAACTTAGTTGATGATGGCCATACATTTTAGTTGAATGTGAAACAACTTTATAAACCCACAGAAGGGAAAGAAAAATATCAAATTAGAAAACCGCATCATTTCCATATTCACAATTTGAAAGCATTGATTAGGTACAATCCATATGCACATGTGGTTGACTACTTAGTTCTTGTTGACCCAATGGGAGTTCCTAGGAGGGAATAATTTGATAGATCAAATTTTTTTGACTACAAATATTATGTGATTGGAGGAAATCATTCTGCAAAGGCTAACAGAGAATTGATGCAAGAATATCCCAATAATCCTCTTTTTGAGGCAATCAAATGCATAATTTATGTTGGTTTAATAGATTCAGAAGCAAAGTTATTGGCATGGGATCATAAAACAGACAATGAGTACAAAATTTCCATGACTTTCATTCAAAGGGTGATATTTATCCATAATGAGTTTTCTGAAATATGTCGTGGGGAGAGATCAAATGTTGATGCCAAGTTTAGGAAACAATGTTGTATGGAAATATGATTCCCACTTGATGATCAAAATGAAAAAGAAATAAATCGCAAAGGAAGTGATGTATTTAGAGATGTGAATAGCCATTTTCAATTGGGATTTAGAACTATACATGTATGAGATTTGATAGATGAGATCTTCACCCTATGGGAAAATATGAGTATAAAAAATCAGAGAATTTAGAAGGATAAACCATTGATATGTGGCACAAGTAAGACATGTCCTGAAATAAAAAATCTTCCAGACATGACTATAACAACTTGGAGAACAAAACAAGGAGTGAAGGATGAGAAACTTATCATAGCTATATTGTCACATGTAAGGTTAGGAAAATTTTCAATGGAAGAATTGTGTGATGAATTTAAAAAGTAATTTTGTTGAGTTATTTTTATTTATGTTAGGACAAGAACATTAATTTTTTCAGTTTAACATATCAATGTTCTAAGTATTTTATTATATATATCATTATAACATTATTTACTTTATTTTATTTAGTCACAAGGTGTATATGAAAATACAATAAGAAATGGTTAAGATGTTGAATGAAGAAAGTTGGGATGATGTTAAACTCAACTATCCAGATTCAAGCTCTACAACAATATTGAACAATTTTTTGTTGCATTCAATAATGTATGTTGCTTTATTACATTCATATTATTCGTTTGTAAGTTAATTTATTTATATTTTAATAGTTATAGATATATAACTATATGTTTATTTGTTTCATTAGAGACGCCAAAGAAAAATGCAGATGGAGTACTTGAAACCTTCAAAAGTTATATTCAAAAATCCGAGTTTGAAAGAGAAATAAGGAGACGTGTTCAAATTGTTGAACTTGATGACACCTTTTATCACTACATTTGGAATGGGCTTGACACTGTTCAATATAAAGTGATATTAGGTGATTGTGAACAACTTGCAAGTATTGTTCCTAAAAAAGAATACTTCCTAGTTATTGCGGATATCCCTCATGGTTATAATATCCAAAACATTGGATATGATACCAAGCCTTATACTTACCAAGATTTCAATAAAGTGATTATGGGATATACAGAAGTCACAACATCATCATTTTGGAGATTTTTGGTATTTCATTCGGACACACAACAATGATTAGTACAATCAAGCTTCAAGGGAAAATAAAAGATAGTGATGCAGTTTATTTGGTAAAATATTGAAAGTGTATGTTTAACAATTAAGATTAGAAAACAATTTTATTAATTCACAAGTTAATTGAATTTGCACTTATTTATGTTGCAAGCACAAGCCTAATATTCAGATCTCCAATAGAGATCATTTAAATGTGATTTTGAGAGTTTACATCTTACAACCTGGACAAAAGATGATTCTTATAATTCTATTCCTGTTAATGTAAAGGATGGAGAGACTCCTAGTATTTTATTGGTATATAATGTTGTGGTTAGAAAACTAACATATGAGAAAAATGATTTGAAAGGAGATATGGTTAACATTTATCAAAAACCACAAGCATTAATTAATTATCTTATAAATATATTTTTAAATGAAGGAGAATGGGTTTTGGATTTGTTCTCGAGTTCAGGTAAGAATTATGATCTAATATTTATGAAATCACAATTCAGTCTTTTATTATTTTTAATTTATGTTTTTTTTTTATAGTATTTAACTTCATTATTTATTTTGTAATTGGTTATTAGGTACAACATTAGTGTGTTGCTTACATAAAGGAAGAAATTGCATAGCCATTGAAAGTGACCAATGCAGTGCAATTTTATTCAACAGAAAATTAATGTTATTCCATCTCTTCCAGATGAAATGCAAGAAGTTGGCTTGAGGGAAGGAGATTTTAGTGAATCAAAGGTGGAAAAAATGTCAAAGGAACCTCAAGTATCATTAGGAGGAATGATTGGAAAGGATCACTTTGGAGAACTTGCAGATATCAAAGAGCTAATGGAAGAACAAAATGACACGATGGAAGCACAAAATGATGTCGAAGAAGATGATAATGTGTCTGTTGAGAATGATAAATTTGGGATATATGATATTGTTGATTAGTTTTAATATGCCCTTGAAGACGATGCTCAATTTTGCAAATTTTTGATGAGTTATGATTGTAATGTTTTGACTTTCATATTTTAAAATAAGAATGAAGATGTATCTATTGTTATTTTGTGATGAATCTTTTTATTGTTTTTTTTTTTTTTTTTCATTTTATTTGTATGTGAACTAGTATACTATGAATTGTTTTATTAAATGTTGTCAATTTTTTACTTCAAATGTATGAAAATATGAAAGAAAATGTTAATTTTTTTTATAAAATTTTGATTTTTTTTGTTCAATAATGTCCATAAAAATGCTTTATTTGACATGATATTTTAAAGGAATAGGAACCAAAATGTATAGGTTTTTTTATTATATATGGCTATAAGATTTATATTTTTTTGCTAAATATCCAAAAATAGTGTTATTTATTTAACTACAATTTTTTTCTATGTATTGAAGTAAAGGTAAACAATGTGTTAAAAATGATGTTTTCCACTATATTTTAAAAGTATGGAACAACAAATAAATTAAGGAGACACAATTATATGAAAAATCATAAATTCAAAAAAAATAAATGGTAACAAATATTTTTAAGATTGAAAGAAGCATGGAAAATGACTAAAAACACTCTTGAATAATAATAAAAAAAATTAGAAAAAAATGAAAATAGATGAAAAGAGGCATTTAAAAAAATATTGTGGAAACATTGTGCATAAACAAAAAATTAAATATCGAAAAACCACCTAAAAAGGGAGGGAGGGGCGGGCCCGGGGGGGGTGTGTGTGTTGGGGTTTGCTACCGGTAGCACCATTTAAAAAAAAACAGGGTAAAAAATTGGACCCCCCCCCCAAAATGAGAACTCTGTAGAGTTATCGATAAGTTGATAACTATGTTTCATCCTTTTAAAACAAGTACAATAGTCGTGACATTCATGGAAAGAGTTCAAAAGATACATGGAGTCCCTAAGATTATCGTAAGTGATAGAGATCCAATTTTCACTGGAAATGTTTGGACTGAATTATTTTCTTATTTGGGTACCCAATTATCTCACAACTCATCTTACCATCCTTGATTCGATGGGGAAAATGATATTATGAACAAATGTCTAGAAGGATATCTTCGTTGCTTTGCATATAATCAACATACACAATGGTCAAGTTGTTACCCTTGGCAGAACGATGGTACAACACATACTTCCATACTTCATAAAAAATGTCCTTATTTCTGGCACTTCATGGATATAATCCTCCATCCATCACATCTCCCTTGAAAGGGACTACAAAGGTTCAGGTAGTGGAGGACCACATAGGGAACCAAAAAGAGGTTCTAAAACTATTGAAGGACAATTTGGTTATGGCACAAAATAGGATGAAACAACAAGCAGATCAACATCATAGTGAATGAGAATTCGAAGTGGTGGATTGGATATTTTTGAGGCTACAACCATATAAACAAATGTCCCTCAAGCAAAAAAAGAAGGACAATAAATTAGCACCGAAATATTAGGGCCCCTATAAGGTATTGTAAAGGATTGGAAGTATGCCTTACAAATTGAAGCTGCCTCCATCTTCACGTGTACATATAGTCTTCCATGTTTCTTGTTTAAAGAAGGTAATTGGTGACAAGATACCAATCCAAACTATTTAACTAGAGATTACTGAAGAAGGGAAATCATAGTAGAATAAAAACCAATCCTTGAAACAAGGATTAATTGACTACAAAATCAAGAAATTAAGGAGTAACTCGTCAAATGGAAAACCTACCAGTGGAAGATGTCACATGGGAAGATGAGTTCTTCATGTAGAAATACTCGTAGTTAGTCAAGTGTTGAGGACAACACTTGTTTGAAGGGGAGGGGCATGTTAATCCCTAGACAAAGCCCCATGTTAAGTATAAAACCCTTTATTAAGCCCTAGATATTGAATTATTACATTTCTAGTGTTATATTTGTATGTATGTTAGAGCCCTTCATTTTACCCTTTCATTATAATTACACCCTTTTCCAAAGAGACCTAGTCTTAGGACCCTCTTATCTATATATATACCAATATATATATAAGCCCTTTCATTATAATTAAGCCCTTACCTATATATATACCAAAGAGACCTAGTCTTAGGACCATCTTATCTCATCTTGTACATTAAATATATTGTAAAAGGAGGTTTTCCCCTAGAATTGGACTATTATTCACCGACTTTTTATCATTCTCAAGGTGTTGGTTCATAACAAATGATCCTATTTGAGAGTGACTTCAATGATGTGAGAGGAAGATCAGGGCCTTGTTGAAATACCACCTAAGGTAGTAAGGCTAACTTGCACAATGTAATGAAAATTTTTATAGCCTAAATGGAAATTGAAACAAACAAAGACCCATAACATTACTGCAAACATGTTGGTTGTAATTTGTGTTGAATGATCAATTGGTGACAATCCTTTAATGTCCCTCATAGTGTTGTTGAAACTAGCTTTGGTGATGGGACTTAATGAACCATCCCTAAAGGAACTTATAGTGATTGTCCTTTAAGGACCATTGCAATAACTGATGCATCATATATAGATTATATAGATACGTTCACCTTGGTAATAATGATCGTGGAGAGGTACCAAAAGTTTGAAGTCATAAATCAAACTACCTAATCTTCCTCTAGGTATCTCAACTATAGGATCGTTAACAAATTCATCCATATTAATGTAAGAAAACATGTTGTGATGGGTTGTCTCCTACAAAAAAGTATCCATAAATCTAGGTTAAAAAGTGATAGCACTAGTATAGTGATCTTTAAACTACCGTGAATATTCCACTGGAA
>WSFP011500071.1:0-13946 GCA_009831015.1 Picea engelmannii | reverse complement strand
ACGCCCTATTCTGCTTAAGCTCAGCGAATGAAGTATCTCAAAACTCCACTGGAGGATTTGCTTATCCTCAATTTCGCCTTCCTCGGGCGTTGTATATTCCAACACAAAAAAGATTTGAGCTACCAGACCTGCACGAGTCATGGCTTCTAGGGTTGAGGACGACTCCTGTTGCGCTCTGAGATTTGAGGATATTGTTTCCAATAAATGAAGGTACTGCCCCTCGCTCAAATTCCCCGGCATGGGCCAAACCAATGAAACCAGTGCCCGTACAAGTCTAGGGTTTCTGCATGCATCGTCTGAACCGGAAAGATCCGTTATAATCAAGAACAATTTATTGAAAAGCATTTTAGAGAAATCGGTGGGGTCGTTGCTGTGTGGCGAGAAAAAGGTAGAAGTCAAGGATTGTATTATTGAAAGACACGAAGTAATAGTCTCCTTGTTATTGGACGACCATATCGAATAGATTAAGTTGACTAAGCCCGATTGAAAGGCCGGATCGTCGGTAATCTTAGGGCATGCCTCCTCAATTAGGGTTAACATTTCGGTATGGATTTGATCGAAGTTGATCTGCTGGAAAAAATGGGCATGACGTAAAATACCCACCGAGATTTTCACCCATTCGACGAGAAATTCATCGGATGTGGGAAATGGGCATCCTGCTATGAGCCTGCACAGGGTGAGAATACCGTCTTTCGAGACGATAACTGAGGATTTGTACTGAATGGCTGACTTCAATTCTCGGAGCAGTTCCAGCAAATCTGAATCTTTCATCTGCTGGATTTGTTTTGGATTTAATAAAGAGCTGACTGCCGCTGCAAGCTGAGCGGGTGTTGAGATGAAGGCAAAGGTAGGAGCCAATGTGTGTTTGCGACGCCACTCAGTGATTTTCTCTCTGAGACCGTGATCAGCGTTTAATTTTTCGTGCCCATTTATGTTGTTGTTGAGGAGAGACTGACGATCACATGTTTGCTGCGTTGAAGGATCTATGACAGGTTCCTTCATGAACTGCCTGCTTATTGGACAGAAGAACTCTCTGGGTACACCGTATAAACCATTGCTTGGACTGGTGGACATTTTTTTCACTTATTGTTTATGTGGTTCTGGTTCTGGCTATAAATTAGAGGTTGTTTACCACAGCCCAAAACCTGATGCCAAGTTCTCACAGAAATTAAACAAATTTGAATGAATGGGATAGATCCTCTCTACACATTTATGTTCATCTCAAGCCGCGTGACCTTTCCTTAAGAAACACATTTTTTCATTATTTTTAAGTTAATACGAAAGTCAAGGATGGCTAGGATGTATTTTTCTTAAACTTTAGCAACATTAAGTTAACCAAAATTTGGTTATTTAAATCTTAGCTTTCTCCCCTTTTTCCAATCTAGTAAGTTATCAAGTACTACGTTCTTGAACATCTTATAGTCTAACAAGTTATGTTTTAACATGCATGTATTTAAGTGCGTTGATTATATATGAGCCTTCACATGATTAGTGCTATGTTACTACAAATAAAATATTCAATATAACATTGTTTGTAGTGATGAATTTGATAATTTTAAAGGTAGAAATTTATCTCGTATTTTGTTAGTCTGTAATGTAAAATGTTTGATCATATTTTTGTAAAAATATTCAAATTTTTAAGGATTTTCTATAATTTCTATAAAATTTGGGTTATTTTTAAGGTAAAATAAGTTAAAAAATCTATAAAATTTGGGCAAATCATTTTTAGAAAAAATGGAAATTGGCTAATCATTTTTTGGATAAAAGCATGGAAAATTAGCCCATGGGAGAAATTTAACCCCTAAAATTTTCTTTGCTTAGGAGGTCAAGGGAAAGAACAAGCAGTGTGATGTGAAATAAGCACAAGGCTATTTCTCGGATGCAGACTATATGGATTCCTGATTCTAATGGGAAAATAGGAGCATGGATGCCAACATGCAATAGGGTATTAATCAAGGGAAACCCATATAAGTGGAGTGCTACCACCAAGCAAGGGGAAAATGCGAGATGGATAGGCTAATCCACTTCCCAAGTGGTGAGGTGTCCTAAAGGTATATTAGAGGGTGGAAAACAATGAAAATGTGTCATACATAAAGGGAATACACTATCTATATGCTATTTTGAACAAATATAGTTGAATGGGTGGCTATGGGCTAAATGAAAAAATGACTCTCGAAAGACATAAACCAAATACCACAACTTAAAAGTTATTTTAAAAATAACATCAATGGTGTAGACAACATAGAACATCAAGCTCATGAGCTCTTTTGGACAACAACAAAAAACTTCATGGGAAAAATGGCTCCCATGTGAAGTACTTAATCACAAGAAATGTATGGCACCATGTGGAAGTGCTCAAAACAATGAACCCAATGGCATACGTGATGTTGAAATTAGAGGTCATGAGCACTCATATAGGTAACCTATAAATATAGCTTTGATGTATTAAAGGATTGCTTGGGCATCCCATACAAACGGTATGTATTGATATAATAGATGCATTTCCCATAGTGCATGTGGCATAATCAAGAATAAACCCATGAAGGAAATTGTCTTTTCCATAGAGGCTCTAGAATTGGCATAGAGTCCTTGGTAGGGGAAGTTAAGAATAGATTGAACTTTCAATGACTTAATCATAATACCCTTTTTGGAGACAATGAATCCCAAAAAGTGTATAACTATAATACATAAAACACACTTTAGGTGATTGAACCAAATTTCATTCTACCTTCTCGAAAGAAAGACAATGTCAAGGTCTTCTAAATGCTTGATCTATAAACTGTCGTGGATATTCCATTGAACAAATCGTTACAACAGATCTAATAAAATTATTGAAATATTTACTATGAAGGTTAGTTTCCTTTAGACCTCAGATTCTTTAATTATTGGTTTTTTCTGCTTAAATGTATGAAATAGTTGAAATGCAAAAAATAGAGAACAAAAATAAATGCTCACACACCATCCACAAATAAACACAAGATATAACCTGGGAAACTCAATACAAACCGAGCTAGAAGGTGAGGTTTCTCTGCTCTCTTTTCTTCAAATGCAAGTACAAAGAAGGAGGCACTCTCTATGGAGTTTTCTTTAACATTGTGATCTATATGGATGCTACAAAATCTCTCCTCCTATGTTATGCTCACAAAAAAATACCACTCTTAGTTGTTATGCTTAGCTATGGAACAAGATACAATGCAAAATAATGGAACCCCTTTTATTCCTAGCAAGCCAGTATTTAACATAGCTTGATAGCCATATAGGGTTAGGGTATTAACTTCCTCAACCCTCAATTAGTGATAAGGTTTGGACCTTCTAGAATGTTCTATAAAATCCACTATGTGGTTGTCCCCGCATGTTTAAGTAATGGGGGCTAACGTGGCATCCACTCACACCATGGTGATCAATATGGTAGGTCAACTTGCAGGAGGCATAACTTTCGTATACGAACTCTGATTGAGACGATTATTGCACCATTGGAAAGGTATTGGTGTGTGGAATATAGTCGCTTGGTCCATAGTAAGGTTTGGACCACAAAAAAATGTTGTTTGATGCCTCAAAATGGATCTAGAATATTTCATACGATTTTTTTTACCCAAAGTTCCAAACTGGGACTAGCTGCTAAAATGTCTCTGGAAGTTGATTCCTCCAATGTTTTCACCCATAAATCATTAATGTATATGAAAAATAATATAATGATCCAATCTGGATCATACCTCACCATTTAGGGAGGATTTTGGTCCCCAAAAGATTTACTGAATGAGGTGAGGAAAATTTTCCTCTACCTTCTCCCTGGAGTACCACTTTACTTTGCCTAGAAGTTGTCCTTTCACCCCATTCTGCCAAAGGCCACGTTACCCCTATCTTGTAGTTCTAAATTTCTTTTTTAAAACTATGTCATTTTCCAACTCTTCCTAAGCATCTAGTTCTAGTTCCTTTATGGAAGGTAGGACTCGCTTCTCCTCCTGATCCAACATGGAAGGCTCATAGAGTTTGAGATTCTCCACATTCACTACTAAGTAATTGCACGTGTATGGGGGTAGACTGAGTCTATAGGAGTTATCTCCCACCTTCTCCAATATCTCAAAAGGGACATATTGCAAGGCCTTGATATTCTTACCAAGACCCTATAGTTTATCTTTGTTCAGTTGTAACCAAACTCAATCTCCCACTTTGATTGTTTTTTTTGTTCTATGTTGATCATGTCATGCCTTGTACCTTTCCTATGACCTATTCATTGTCTCTTGTACTTGAAAATGGATATGCCTAATATTTTCGACAAACTTCTCTGATTTTAATGCTTCTCCCATGGTGTCTTCCCTCACCCCTCCTTGTTGTCCATAAACAACATCCAAGGGAGAATATGGAAAATACCCAAAACAAGTTTAAAAACGGGACTTACTAGTAGAAGTGTGGACCATTATGTTATAAGAGTGTTGTATGTATGTCATATTTTCATCTCAGGTCCTTGGATGCCTCTGATTGCAACCCCTCAAAATTTGTACTAAATTCCTATTGAAAACTTCTATTTTCACATTTGTCTGTGGATGGAATGTTGTAGACCTCTTCAATGTAGTGTCCATTTTCTCCCACAATGTAGTGCAAAATGTACTGAGAAATTTGGTATCCTTATCTAAGATGATGATCCTTGGTATCCCAAAGTGCACTCAAACATGTTCAAAAAATATGTTTGTTACATGAGAATACACATCTTGTTGAACCTGTCAACTACCACAAATAGATAGTCATGTCCCTTCCTATTTCTTGGTAAACCTCCCACAAAATCCATGGAAATTATTTCCCAAGGTCAAGTGGGTACAAGTAAGGGATGGTATAGACCTTACTTCCTATTATTGGGCTTGTTGGTACAACAAAGTATACATCCTCTAATATATAATTCTACATCTTCTTGCATTCTAGGATAGTACACATACCTATGTAAGTTGGCAATTGTCTTCCCAACACCAAAATGTCATATAACCTTGGAGGTGTGAGCCTCTCTGATAAGTTGCATTCATTCACCTTTAGGGACACATAGTTTGTTGATATTGTAGAGAAACTCATTCTGGAAATGATAGTCATCCTTCTTTCCACCTTCTTATTTATTAGTTTGACCCTGTAGTTGTTGAAAAAACTCCTTGAAGTCCTCATCTTTTGTGTGTGCTTCTCTGTATGCATCATGGGTAAAAGGCTCAATGTGCATCAGAGTTCCTGATGTTGCAATATTAGATGTGGGTGGCCTTGAAATCATGTCTACCAACTTGTTTTTGTTTCCCTTCTTATACTTGATAACTAATGAAATTGTTATAAAAACCCCATCCACTTGTAATGTCTAGTTTTTTGTAGCTTACTCAACATGCAACTATTGTAGCGGCTGGTGATTTGTGTGGATGATGGTTTCCTTACCCATCATATAGTGCTTCCACTTCTTAACATATTGAAGTTACTAGGGCATAGAGTTCCTTGTCATAGGTAGGATAGTTGAGAACTTCCCTATGATATATTTCATAATAATAGCATACATTCCTTCCTCTTTGCATCAAAATTTCTCCCATGGCATACCCACTTGCATCTATCTCCACTTCAAAAGGATTTTGAAAGTTTGGTAATGTAAGAACTAGTGCCTAATTAATATTTCTTTTCAGCTCATCAAAATCCTTATGTTGATTCTCCCTCCACTGGAAACTCTTACCACTCATTGTTATGGCGTGGAGTGGTGCAGATATTTCTAAAAATGGAGCTATGAACTTTCACAAGTACTATGTTTCCCCAAAACGCTCCTAACTTCAGTGTTGGAGATACTTCACAGACACCTAGAATTTATTTTTCCTAAGTTTTTCCCTATGTTTATTAGTCATTATTCAGTGTCCTACATTTCAGGGAGAATATTCTTTTTCCTACATTCTAGGGGAATATTCTCTTCAATTCACACTCTAGCTAAATCAATTGAGTGGAGTCTTGATGCCACATTGGTTCCATCACCATGCAACATTGGGATCATTATTGCTAATGCGCATTGTCCTTGGTATTATCACTAGAGTGTCGCATTACTGATGCTTTCAGTTAGTTAATTGAGGACTGAGAGGTTAGTTGACTTAGATTAGGTGGCAATTAACTCTCGTAATTGTCACTGTGTGTCCAAATCACTATAGACCATCGCTATGGTGCATTATCTCATGCATTATGGTGCATTAGTTCAGCTATGTAATGCATATCTATTGTATTGTATCATTCTTTCACACAATTAATGCAATTATTTGATTCTCTCACTCTAGTTTATGTCTTTTCTCATTTTTCTGCAAACTATGTATGTCCTTTTCTAGCTAGATATTATCTGTGTAGGTTTATCCACATTTACATGGTATCAAAGCTGATAGATTTCTAGGAAAAAGGCACACCACACTCTTTTTGTAGGTACAAAAGATTGAAGACATCGGGAAAATGGAATTTTCAAAAGAATTAATTCTTAGAGCGTACAATTTCTTTGCATGGAAGAACAAGATGGAATTGCATCTTCGAAGTAGAGGATTATACAAGTTAACCATGGGAATAGAGAATGAACCTACATCATCCATAGAAAAATCCAAGTATATGAATTGAATGGATGAAGTATATGGAATTATTTGCAGTCTCATTTCTCCTAAGCTCCTCTTTCACATATCCTCCTGTAAAACCCCCAATGAAGTCTAGACCACCATGGAAATACCTTTTGGAAAACGGGATGAGATGAGAGGACATATACTCAAGGTGAAATTTCTCACTTTGGATCCAAAAACCTTCGACAATCTCCAATATTTTTTTACCAAATATAAGGATTTGTTGTCGCAACTCAAGGCTTGTGGGGTTGATAAATATAAGGAGGAGAAACAAATGGTTCTTACCATTCTCCAAATTTGGTCTGGAAAACTTAGTGTTTTTATCCACCTTTCATTCAGTTATTCTCTCCTATGGAGCCACCTGGACCATGCCCTCTATTGAGGTCTTTATCGAGTCTATGACGCAACAGCAGAACTAGCTTATCAACATAGGAAAAATCAAAGGCTCAAAGGTGCATGCACTTGTTGTGCAAGATGGCAGAAGTCACTAAAATCATAAATATAAAAACAAAGACAAAGGGGAAGGCACATGAAAATCCAAAGAAGGAAGGGTACTCAAAACCCTTCAATGATTCCTCTGGGTCGAAAGGTGGAAAAGGAAGAAAAGGGGAGAAATGCACTTACTTCGAACGAGGATTCCATCTAAAATCTACATGCATGCAGAAGCATATAGATCAAATGGAACAAATACTTCAGCAAAACAACCTTGGATATTACATCCCCAAGCGTGCCAAGAAGAATAATCCATAAGTTCAAAACCCCAAGAAAGGTAATTCTAGTCATGCTTTGATTTCCATTAACTTCTCTCTCGATGCTTGGATTGTAGATTCAGGTGCATCACACCACATGGAATCCACAAAGGGAGTATATTCTTCATTGGACACATGCAAAGGTCCTCCTATTTTGATGGGGGATGACTCTCCAGTCAAAGTCACCAACAAAGGGAGAGTTGAACTCATAAACAGGAGCTTTGAGAATGTGCTACACGTTCTCAAACTCTCAGTCAATATTCTCTCCATGTATCAAATGACAAACTCCAACACCAGAAAGAGAGTAATATTCACACCTGATGTAGTGGATATATATGACATGCAAATCAATTCCAAATTTTCTACTGGTGAGGTAAATCACCAATCCAGGCTCTACACATTTTCTGAATTTATTGAACCATATTTTTCATTACTGCTTACGCATGTTGATGAAAGCAGTAGGATATGGCACAAAAGGTTCAGGAATTTAAATTTCAGATGCATGCAACTTCTTAGAAAGAAAGGAATGGTTGAAGGTCTACCTGAAATCCACTTTTCCAAAGGAAATTATGAGGGATGTGTCCTTGGAAAACACCTTCAAGAGAAATTCGACAAAAGAAAGACTCGAAAGTCCTCCTCTCCTTTGGATATGATCCACAATGATCTCATGGGCCCTTTTCTGCATCCATCAATCAGTAAAGCAAGGTACATGATCACTTTTATTGATGATTTATCATGCTACACTTGGACTTTATTTCTCAGGCACAAATCTGAGGTCTTTCAGCATCTCAAATATTTTAAAGCCCTTATTGAGACACAGTCAAGAAGGAAGATCAAAGTCCTCTAAACAAATAATGGAGGGGAGTATGTTAACCATGAGGTATAGAATATTTGTATTAAGGTTAGGATTCAATTGCACCACACGTTTCCCTATGCTCTACAACAAAACATAGTTGTTGAGAAGAAGAACAGATCCCTGAAAGATATGGAATTTTGCATGTTACATGCAAAGTCACCTGAGGAACCACATGGCGTTCAGTGATGTGTGGAATGCCACGTGGTTCCTCACAGTTAGGTAGATATGGCCTTGTAAATTTGGAAGTCCTGAAGAGTGGATAGGAAGCCCCTAGTTTGTTATAAGTCTTTGTCAAAGGGGTAAAGTTGTTGTAACAAGAAAACCGTAGAAGCCTTAAATTAATGAGAGGAGTTACTTGGCACAAGTATATAAGCACCTCATGGAGTCATTCAAAAATACACTCACATACTTATTCATTGTTTATATTTCTTGTGATATAGTTATCTTTTTGCTAAGGTTGTAGCATATTTTCTGAGGTAGCAAAGGAAATTCAAAGGTGAATGTTCCAGAGTTGCAGCAATAAGGGCGCGAACACCCTGAGTTGTAGAAATAAGAACATGGACACCCTGAGTTGAAGAAATAAGGGCATGGACACCCTAAATTACAACAATAAGGGAACAGACACTCATAGTTACAACAATAAGGATGCGGACACCCATAGTTGCATCAAGGACAAATTGTATCTTGGATGGTATGGAATATGTGTATGGCATGTCTTGGAGGTCCTTGTAATACATAGTGCATGGTTGCATATGATTAAGGTAATATTGTTACATGTTTGAAACATCCTCTTGGTACTTGGTATATGGTTGTTATGGGTCATTGTTAAAGGAACATATTTGTGATATGAGCATACACTTGAGGCTTATCTTATGGCACATGGAATGATTGAGAGTGATATGGTATATGGTTGAGACACTTTTTATGTTACGTTGTCGGTACATGGTATGGTACAGGTTTGGTACATGGTATGGTACATGTATTGATGATACAAGTTGATGCACAGTTGATGCACTTGATATGGTACATGGTATATGGTATAGGTTACACATGGTTTATGCTCTAGTTCATGATTCACTATTCTTTATTGATGTATCGTTGATTCATGATTGATGCATGAGATAGTATGTATGTTGGTATACAGTTGATGCATGGTATGGCATAAGTGTTAGTTGGTTGATGAGGCAGTGATAGAGTGGCAGTCACAAAGATAGAGTGACAATGATAGTGGCAGAGTTTGTGATAGTGATACTTGGTCTACATTTATAGTACAAGGAAGTTAGATGGGGAAAGGATAGGTGGTTGTAGCCACCTTTCGGTTGGAGCCGGAGAACATAGGAGGTTGTAGCCTTCTTCTAGTTGGATCCAGAGAATTTAGGGAGTTGTAGCTTCCTTCAAGTTGGAGCCAGAGAACAAGGGGTTGAATCCTCCTTCTAGATGTAGCTAGAGAATTGGAAGTTGGTGCTTCCAATGAATGTATTATTTTGATATATAAGATAATCATTCCATGGTTTTATCCCATTTGGGTTTCCACGTAAATTCTAATGTACTGTGTATCTATTGTGATGTGATGTTGTTTATGATTATACTTCTAATGATATATTAAATGATTATGATAAATTGTTGAATATTGTTGAAGAATAAACTATGGTTAAAAGTATTATAATTACTCATTAATGATTCACCCCCCTCTCAATAATCCAACAATTGGTATCAGAGCCAGGTTCTTCAGAAAGAATTGTAACCACTGGAAGGAGATCATGGACTATGTTAGAATTGGGGTACCACAGTTTGACAGTCATAACTATGATTTTTGGAGCAAACGAATGAAAACATATGTACAGGCACAGGGATTCAATGTTTGGTGAGAAATAGTTGATGGATACAAAGCACCAACCACTCCCCCGACAGATAAGGATGGAAATAAAATTGAAGAAAATGATTCTAGAGATAAAAGGTTATCCTAAATGGTTTGAATGAATCATTGCACACCAAGGTTGTGCACTGTGAATCTGTAAAATAAATCTGTGACAAACTCAAGAATATCTAGGAAGGAGATTCCAAAGTTAAAGGAGCCAAACTTCAAAATTTTAGAGTCAAGTTCGAACAATTGAAGATGAAGGAAGATGAAAACATTGTCTCCTACTTTCTATGAGTTGATGAGACAGTCAAATCCATCAAGGGTTTGGGAGAAGAAATGAAGGAAACAATCATTGCTCAAAAAGTATTAAGGTTTCTACCTATGAGATATGATCTGAATATTTCATCCCTAGAAGAAAGAGTAGATCTAGACCTTGAGCATGGATGAGTTGCACGGGATACTCACAACTTACAAGATGAGTATAGAGCAAGACAATCCAGTCACAAAGGAATAAGAGTTCAAGACATCAAAGAAGATAAAGAAGAAAGATAAACAAAAGGCAAATTCAGATTGTAGCTTCAATGAAGATTCAGAGGAAGATGAAGAGATGGTTGACTTCGTCAGAAGGATGAAAAAGGGAACCAACAAATACAAAGTTAAGCTTCCATTGATTTGTTTTAATTGTGATGGTGTTGGTTATTTTGCTAATAAATATTTGTATAAGAAAAATAAAAGAAATGAAGAAGAAGATGACCTTAAAAATAAAAAGCAAATTCAAAAGGGTAGAAAAAACAAAAAGAAGTTTTTCAAGAAAATCCTTTGCACCAAGGAAGACAGTTCTTCATCAGAAGATGAAGTCATTGACAATGATACAAAAAGGGTAATATTCATGGAAATAGAAGACTCTGATGAAGAAGGATCCAAAGAAGAATATGAAGAGGCAGAAGTAGATTACAGAGAATAATTTTTTAGTGCCATAGAATTTATTAAAAGGGAAAAGAAGAAAAAAAAGTCACTTCGGGAAGAACTAACTAAGAACTCTAAAGAAGTCGAGTAGATAATAACATAACTAAAACTTGAGGAAGAAGAATATAAGAGAATTAAAGAAGAACTTAGAGGGCAGTTAGAAGAAAGAGACGGGACCATTGAAGGCTTGGAAGTTGAGATAGTTAATCTAAGAAAAGATCTTCAGAAGAAGGACATGCAGCAAAATAGCACTAGGATATTGGATAATATCATTAACAGTCAAAGACCTTAATATGACATATTTGGATAGGGATAGAATCAGGCAAAGACAGAGAAAGGTTCAAGCTCCAAAACGACAGAACAAGAACAAGAATTGTTATCGTACAATATGTACTTTCTCAAAGCCTAAAGGCAGGTATGCCTAGATTGGTGTAACATGGAGGTGGCCCTGTCACTATCACCCCAACATGGTACCTTTTTCTCTTTAGAATGAGGAGAAAACCTCACTCCAAGGGAGACTTGCCTGGACCTAGTTGGTTGATGAAGAGTAAAAGATGAGGTAAAACCCACCCCTCTCTCTAGGTCACTCAAGGAAAGAAGTCACTTTGTAAAGTTCAAGGGGGTAAATGGAAATGAATGGTACCTTCCCTTTACAAATGAAACATCAAACGTTAGCAATAACAAGGATTTCAATAATTATGATCACTAACTTCTTAGATGAATTATGTGCTACTAAAACAAGTTATATAAAACAAAGATAAAATTATAGTAGCAACAATGTATCCGGAAATTGCAAGTTATAATGACAAAAATGATATAAAAAATTTGCAATTTGATAGTACTTTTTCACTTACAATTTCAATATTAAAAAAATTCAATAAGTGACTTCAATGGGCTATCAAAACACTTGTAACATCAGTAAAATAAATAATGATGACAGCAGCAAAACCACTCCAGAAAAGTACTTAAGCTAGGCAATTAAACAACTATTTCAACACTTATTAATCATAGCTTTCCTAATACAAGTTATGGGTGATCTATCAATCAACAAATGAGTTTAACAGGGTGTCAAAAGTGACTGCAACAGAAGCAGATTAATAATGATGATAGCAATAAATAAGCTTCAAAAATGTACTTTGCTAAGGCTATTGAACATACACTTTACCATCAATTAATAATAGCTTGCCTAGTACAAATTCTAGGCAGTTTATAAGATAGTTAGCATGTTGATATTGGCTTCAAATAATGGTTGTAACAGAGGTTATTATAGTAACAAATTATCTATTAGTACTTCTAGACTAGATTAGCAAGTTAGTTCAAGTTATTAGGAGATTCAAGGAAGAGATTTTGAAAGTTTTTTTGATCAACCTTCCAACAAAAGAGAGACAACAGACTAGTGCCTTTAGGGTTTATGGATTCAATTATATTAGCACACTAACTTGGAGAGACAACAATGATTATACTTGTCTAAAAGATAACAAGGTGGAAGCTTGAGAAGTAGTACCTTAAGTTCTGAAGCACCAAGCCTCAAAGAGAAGGTTCAACTAGGGTGTAGGCACTTCTAGGTGTTACACATTACTTTGGCCACTCTGGTGATGTCTCTACAAGTGATGTATTCAGGCTCCCACAAGGACTTTTTTCCTGAGAAAAGTGACTGTTGTCTTCTTCCAAAAAACACATTTTTAAGACAAGTTCACAGGATGCCTATGTTATAGGGTGCGAAAATCCTTTATTCTCACAGGAAACCCATACTTTGGGTGTGAACTCTTCGTAGTCTACTCTACAGTTAGGGTATGAACCCGTTTTTAAGCTTGGAAAAGAGAAGAGGTCATGAAGGTTCTAGAAGGGAATCTTCTAGAAAATGAGTTGGCATTCGCATGGTTGGCATCCTACTGACTTCTCATATTTGGTGGGAACATCCTCATCCATTTAACCATCTATCCTTCTCCTATATATTGAAAGGTTTCTCATGGAAAAGTTTAAGCAAGATTGAATGAAGAATTGGTTAAAGAATTATGTGAATAACTTTGCTTGGATGGAAGCTTGAAGACTCTATTTGGTCTATCAAGTTGTATTGGATCTTCTTCATGCAAATGTAGAGCAAGTGTGTGTGTTGGAACCAAGGGTCACTGAAAGGAAGCTTGTGGCATCAAGGCGATCTGGTTGTATCTTCTACTTTCATTTAATATAATACAATGGCATGTCCCTTTCCCATAAAATCACTCTTATTTTATTGCATAACTCCTTGATCATATGCATAGGTTGACATTGAATATACTTTGTTATATTTTCTTTGGTTGATTTTTGTTGTCTTGGATATAATTTCACAAGAGCACTGGAGCGAAGCAGGAACAACAGAGACCTAAGGAAGCGATATAAAGGTATGCCATTCATTCCTTCTCAGTAGTAGATTCAATGATCATAACTTAGAGAAAGAGTCATGTCATGTCCTTGTTGACGGGTGAAATTGACTATCCGTCAACTGGAAGAGCGAGTCTGGTCCGGGGTTGTCTAAATAACCCAAGCCGTTTGGGGTAACTCGTTCTGACGGGTTTAATGGCTCCGTTGGCCAATCTAAGAATCCTAAAAGAAACGAATAAAAGAGAGAAATAACTAACTAATTACTAAACACACTATATATATGTACATATATTGAAATGTAACTATAGTAGTTGTATTTAAGCAGAAGATATACAAGTCTCGTTTATTTACATGATTTACAAGATGCAAGTTTTAATCGAAACTTATGAAAATCAATGGAAAAATGATTACTTCTATGAAGCAGATAAAGAAAGCACATAAAAATATTTATTGTTTTTCTTTTATAAATTTAAAGAATCTTGCAAAAACAATTAATGAAACATGAACATGTGGATAGTCAAAGCTGAACCATACATTCTAGTTTCAATGATATGTAAATG
>ML886359.1:0-13946 GCA_009831015.1 Picea engelmannii | reverse complement strand
CAATTACCGACTTAGTTAATCCTCAATGGGGATTAACCTAACAATAAAAATAATAATAATGACATGATTAATCCACAATGGGGATTTAATCCAATAACAAAATAATAAGAATGCTCTTCGCAGTTACATTATTTCAACAATCTTGCAGAGAGGGCCTTATTCCATTCCCCCATGCAGACTTACCTTCCCTGATTGATAAATCCAGAGACAAAAACAAATATTTTTCCACTTGTACGCACCTTGAAAGATATAAATCAAGTGTATACGTTGGCTTCTCCACTATAGCCCGTGTGCTTCTCCACCTCAGCCCATGTACATCAGGATTTGTGCCAGAAAATCAAAATTAAATGTTGGGTTTCCATGTCATGACAGGAGATCTCTGATCCTTGGCCTTCCATATACTAGAAACGTTCTGACTCATCCCTTCAGTTGCATTTTGAAGGCTATAAAGAATACAATTATGATCTATGGAAAATGGAGAGAATTCAACTTTGAGAGAAAAGTTACTTTGGAGAAATCATTACTTCATTATTGAGTTTGCATCCCTTTGTACTTTAAGTCTAAACATAATGTTCAGTCCCCAAGCTCTTCCCTTATTGATGGAGAACCTCTTTGTCTCCTTTATATGAGCTTGCCTTTGGTGGAGGATTGAAGTGGTGGAGGCCTAGTTGGAAGGAACTTAGTTTCTTGGTTCTGAACTGTGCCGACACGAAATTCTATAATGTTTTTACTTCTGTTGATCATTTATTAATAGAAATACTCCTTTCCCATCCAATTGATATCTTGAAAATATATGTTTTATGATCCATGGGCTTGTTTGTTTTGTGTATTGATCAATTATGATATCTAATGTGCTAACCTGTTATATCATCACTATATGCTTGCTCTACTTTTTTGTTGCAAACTTGTTGTAGGTATAAAGCTTTGGGTCAAAGTGCTCAATGGTGGACATCATCAAATTTTTGGACGAGTTAAGCCTCTTTCTTACTTCTCTTGCACATTAGTTTATATAGCATATGTTGGAATTGAGTCGATTTCTACAGTCATACCTTTCTATTGTAGTTCACCCTAGCCATAGAGATATTTTCCTTGTAACAGATAGCGTGGCCATGATAAAATCAATTTTGAAGAAGCTATATTATAGGAGGATTGAATCACTGTATAACCATTTGGAAGTTTGGATGACTTATCTCTAGAGTAAAAGACCATAGGAAAAGGACAAACCAATGTTTTCTCTTTCATCTTTTTCCTAACCACCTCAAGTTTCATCCTTTTGTGCCACTTTTCATGAGAGAAAGAAATGTGAATAGTTTGTAACCTCCTTTTCAAGAAGAAGGTGAAAAGGAAAATAGGAGTTAATATTATTTGTATAAAAGAGACTAGAGAATCTTAAAAAGGGGACTTTTTTAGAGTTTTGTTTTTTCAAGCATTGTATAGACCCAAGAATTGTTTCAAGAACTTATACAATGTTAATGAATATTGAGAAGCCCTCAGGGACAATATTTTTAGAGTAAATATTGTATAGAAACTAATCGAAGCTTTGAACTACTTCAAGTGAAGATGTTTTCTGTTTCTATGGACTGTAAGAATGCTTTGTTTGCTATAGACTAATTCTTATGCAATCTTAATTATATATTTTATAGTTATTGGTATTTCTTTGAATATCTCCATGCCTTGAGTTTCGTGAGTTGTTATAGTATATGTTATTCTAATTTGGACTAATCTTATTATATACTTATATATGTTATTGCTTCCAATCTTTCTCTTTTAACACAACTAATTGTGCTAAATTATTTTTAAGATTTGGTTACATTATAACTCATTGGTTACTTTAGATTTGATCTTAGCTAGGATAGGTTACCATAGATTAGTGATATATTAGTTGTATTTATATACATGGTCTTCATATACATCTTTTCATTGCATCCATCCTCGCATTGGTACATCATACCTTAACCGGTAACAAAATCAAAGATTAGCAATAATGGCAGTCGAGGCAAATCCCATATGAGACTCCTAAACCAAACAATGTATAATCTAATTGGGACCTTATATCGGGGAGTACCCCTTGTTGTTGTCGGGCAAATTTAGACCCCTCAACAGAATTGGTGCTAGAAGGAGGGCCATATTTTATGGATTACATACATGAATTAAACAATAACTGAAATCAGTCTTCAACAAGTAATCCTAACTCACAATTTGCCTTATTTCCTCTAGTTGAGTTTGAACAAGAAGTTATTTACAAAGACTCGAAGGATAATTTTGGAAGTGTTTCTTGGAGTCTAGAAATACATTATGAAACCTAGTTTCACATACCTCGAGAAGAACTTCATGAAACACATAGAATCATTCATGCTTATGAAAAATTACTATGAAAATTACCCACACCTTTCGAACTTCCTAGAAGAAAATACACCCATGTAGAATGCCCTAACATAGACCCTTATTTTTAAGTCGATTATGTAGATGATCTTATTGAAACTTCATTACACAAGGTTCCAGGACCCTTAAGTAGAGTTGTGCATTTCTTCACCAAACCCGAAGAAGAATAATTTGAAGTTGAACAACATGAAATCACCTTAGAAAAAATAATGGGAGAAAAAAGGAATCTTAAAGAAGTCATACCTCGATGGAGAGATGAAGGAGCTCTAAATCTAGATGGATAATTTCATGAACTTCCAAGGAAATTTGATAGACTCTTACCTAAATTTGATCTATACAAACCTAGATCCTGGAAGATCATGTACATAATTTTGTTTTGGTCATACATCTTCTAGGAGTACAACATGAATATGTAATATGTAGATTATTTCCTTATACTTTTTCTCGGTAATCCTCTACTTGGTATTTCAACTTACTTGTTGGATCAATTACAGACTTCAACAGTTTAGAAAGGCTCTTTATGAGGAAGTTTGGACAAAGAAAAACAACTGCATCTCTACATAATGAGCTAGGAGCCATCAGAACGGAAAAAAGGGAAAGAGTAAAAGATTTTAACCAAAGTTTTATAAATGTCTTGATTAAGTTTCCCATGAGGTATCTCTCTCTCAATATTTATCCATTGAATATTATAAAGTTTCCTTAACCCACCCATCGGGATGTTTGTAAAACAATCTAACAAAAACAGATTGGAACTAAACTTTGATGAAGTTGAAACTGTGGAAAGAGAATTTTCAGAATATTACCAACATCCTCATTATGAGAAGCCTAAGTCGACTGGGAAGAAGTCATTTTTATTAACTAAACAACCTAACAAGGAATCCAGGGATATTGATAATGTGGTTAAAATTGTTAATAAATTATCAAATGAAGTGGTGGAATTAAAAAGGAATGTTGGTGAAGGATCATCCAAACTCTGAAATTTATTCCCATTTTTCAAGAAACAGGACAACCCACCACAACCATCAGAAACCCCACACATTCCTTTCAATCTAGATAGTTTCAGTAATGATAATTTTTTCTCTTACCATCAACAAAATCATCTTGAATGAATGTTTCCTTAGTGGATCAACTCTATGAAATTGGTAATAAATCAGTTTCTAGATCAAGATATTTTAGATAATGAAATTCATGCACCAGATCCTTCTAATACTACTAAAGAAGAACCCCCAATATCATCTATGCCTTTCTAGGATTGGTGTGTGGAATATGGCAATGAACAAATCGAATAAATCTTTGTCGGAGATACTCAATTTGTAAAAGGTGTTTCCCTAAAAGGTTAGAATTTGCATAGAAAAGTTCCACCATATGGAACTTCATCTCTCAAAGGATAAAACATGCCTCTTAGAAAAATAACACCTCCCCCTATTCTCCCAAAACCAAACAATATAGTTCTAGAAACAACTAGTAATAAAACTGGCAAGAATGTTGTAGGAAATAAAGATAAACCAAGCACATCTAGCAATGTTGAAAATAATGAAAAAGTGATTCAAGGGAAATCTGGGAAAGTTAATAATGATTTGAATTCACTTGCCCTATATTATAATGTAATCAAAGATGTTATCACCTATTATGTTCTACAAAAAAAATTCTCTCACCCCTTACTTTCTTCATTACAATTTGTTTTTGTATAGGTTACAAATCCTCATTATATTTTGTTAAAGGTTCAAAATATTTATCATGTGGGTCAAAATAATTTTATGTTTTTAGGAATGATATATATTTAGTATTGTAATATGGGATAGGAGGATTTATGCACATGCTTATAATGATTTTCTCATGACATCATTTAGTTTTAAATATTTCTACAAAAGAGTTGACACGATTCTTTGGGTCTCAATCCAAAATAGAAAGGGTTAAATGATCGTAATCATATTTCATGTCATAAATCATGTTTCATGATTACCAGAGTTAGATAAATTATTTTCAAGTCAATTCCATTCAAAAAATGCCAAAGGACATCTTTTTCAAGGCGCTACAAGAACTTCCATCATTACGAGTATTGTTGGAGAATTTTGAAGACATGGAACATCCTACCTAGAAGAATGAAAGTTCAAGGTGGTTATCAAGTATGAAATAAAAATCATAGCATGCATAGGTGGCATTAATTTCACCTGCACGTATCTATCATCCAAGATGTCATGCAGATGGGGTTTTAAAAAAAAATTTTAATCAACCTAGCGGTATTATTTTCTACTCTAGTTTCACATTGCAGCTAGTTTATTCAAATGTCCTCCATATAGCCAACAGATCCTGTATATATCTCCACATAGACAAAATATCCCACTTCTTCAACAATTAATCCAGTCTCTTGGTTGTGACAACATATATGGGAAAAAGTGGACATGTAAACAGAAAGGAACCCAAAGGACCTTAGCTTATGGAGGCATATGAAAATGTCAAACATGTCTTCAACCAAGATGGACGGTATATGTATTGTGCTAAATTAGATGGTTACCACTATGATTTAGCTTGGGAATTCGGTGACGGATTTGATGGACATAGGGTTTGGATTAATAATATGATAATGCAAGTTACAAAGGAGTCAACAACAACAACATGTAATCTCCCTTTTGATGGTGAAAAATAGTTCAAGAACAAGTTAATCACAAGTGGAGATGTCAATCAATTTTTGAAACCAAAGCACATAGATAAAAATTGGGCTAAGAGTATTCCTAAGGATTGGATAGTTGATGAATGGTTGGAGGCTTTGCAAATTCTAAAAGTCTATCACATGTGAAGGTCATTACAATACTGTGTTCCTGTTTCATCTTTGATTTCTCCTTCACTTGTCTGGAATTAAAAGGATGAGCTTGCCATACTATTTCATGAGATACCTAAATAAATTGGCTATGAAAATCCAAGAGAATACCCTACATGGTATATACCACCAAGGGTTAATCAAGACACTCATTAAGGGAGAGTGGGAGAAAATACAAAGGACATGGGATCAATTCTTGATCCAGTAAGGGATTGAATCAGAAGTTCATCCTCGCACCCAAACGTTTCCTAACAAATTTTTTGATCCAATAGAAGGAGAATCATCAAGCACATGTCAACCTATTGTTTCAAGGAAGAATAAAAGGAAAAACAATTTGAATATTTCATATGAACAAGTTGAGACTACTCCAACCAGTCTACAAACAGGTGAAGGATCTTCTCATGTGTTGGGTGAAGGTAGGCATCCTTTGCCATATGCAAAGAAGGTTTGTATTAGAAAATGTAAAAGGTTAGAAAAACCTATGATGTTGAATGATATTCAAGAACTTGAGACAGTAGTGGTACATTCAATCCCTGTACAACCTAAAGAACCTACTCCAAATATTGTTCCTCCTATTTCTAGTTCTTCTGAAGATGATGCTTATAGATATAAAGTTCTCGTAAGGAAAAGAAGTACTAGGCCACAAAACAAGTTCACATTGAAATATAAATCCATGTATAACCCTGCAATCAAGGATAAGGTTATAGTAATTGATGAGGAACCTACACACCCTAATGTGGATCCATAAACAAGCAAGAAAATTTCTACAACCAAATCTATGAAGAAGAATCCTAAAAAGGAGGATATAGCAGCAAATAAAAAGGTTCCTACAAAAAAAGTTTTTTATTTTGAAAGACAATAGAGGATGTTGGCGCAAGATTGATTAGACCAAGGTTCTTCTCAGGTCACCAACAAAAGGTACCATGTAGTCTAAAGTGCTATCATTTTCATCTCCTTCGAAGAGAAGAAGTCTCACCCGAGGCATTGTTGAGACAAAAGGATAGGGAAGGGAAAGGAGAATACTTAGGTGGGTTCACAAAACCCTCAAGATTCATCAGGATCTTGCACAAGACATATAACTATAGATTAGATTGGAACTCATACACTCAGGAACTAAAACTAATTAGGTTGCAGAAAGAATTCATGTACAGAAACATCACGTGGAACTTATGAAGCATAAAGAAGTATTGTAAAGATACAATGCAGAAGTATAAACACAGAAAAACACAACATATTTTGAAATTTTGGATCCTTCTTCATATATTGTCTTCAGATATTTCTCAATTACAACCTTAGGCATACAAATTAGTTCTTTGTTACAAACTTCTGTCTCTGGACCCATGTCACAGAGCCCTAATTCTGAAAATGGTGTACAGATTACATTACAAAACTAAAAACCCAACTTCTCAACAATAGACAACAACCACTATGAAACCAACCTAACAACAAGGGGAGAACCGAACCCTTTTACAATAACACTCATTCCTATATATAAGCTAAGTTGTGTCTTCTAGATTTGGCTTGCATGCTTTCTTATTCTGTTGCAACTGTTGTTTCTTTGTTGGCGTTGCGTTGTCCTTTTCACAACTGATTTTTGTTACTTCTCCTTGCTATGTTGTCCAGCTTCTTTTGTAGCTTGTGCAACTCGTACTATGCCAAAAGTGGGACTGTAGTCCTTCTTGCGTAGCTTCTTGTACAAAAACGAAGGGCCAATAGGCTCTGACCACAAGCCTTGACTCATCGTCGAGTTAAGTACTCGGCTCTTTTGTAGCTTCTAGGAGCAACTGTTGCTTTCCCTTTTCCTCCTTTTCCTCTTTTCGTTTCTCTTATGCTTGCACTTTCTCTTGTTTTTCTTCTTCAAATGAAGGGCCCAACTTTGGGACCAACTCCAAGGATCGCTTCTTAACTTCTTGAAAGATTCCAACTTTATCTTTCCATTTCCTAGTAAGGAGTGAGGCCTCTGCCATGAACTGTTGGGTCGCATCTATAGTACATCCCTTGGGCTTGGATGCAACCAAAGAGTTCCATTCAGAATCTATTGTTGCATCAACTTTATGCATTTTCATATAAACTATCTGAATGATAGGTCATAATTCACGCATCTCCTTCTTAGCTACATATTGAGCCTCAAATAGAGAGTTCGTCTCATTGTCCTCTTGCTGAATTTGATCAAACTCTATTGTTGCTCCAGTGAATCCATCGTAGCTGCAACTTCTTCATTCAGAACATGTATTCTAGTGCGCACATCCTCCAAAGTCTGGTTGCACCTAGCGATGATGCCCATCTAGTCATTGTCTTCTATGAAAATATTTGTGCACTCAATTGTGTGCTTATACAGTGTTGCTCGATTATTGTTTCCTTCCAGCACTATCTTCTCCATCTTCTCCTACAACTTTCAAGGATTCTACTATGTTTCTTGTTGAGTCTGTCGCAACTACACTTTCAAATGCTTAGCGCGAATGGCCAATTGTGACCATGCTCCTTGGAGTAGTTCAATCTGATGCTCCGAATCTCCTGCATCCCTGGCTTCGGGCAGTTGGGGTGCGACCTTCTGAATTTTCGGCTAGGCTTCAACAAGCCTTTCTTGAACTCTTTCTAGTTTGTGCTTGACCTAGATATTTTCATGTTCTTCTTGTTTTCTACATGCTTTCACAAGGAACTCTTCTTCCCTTGTGACCTTGACAGACCTCTCAGCCTACTGGAGCCTCTACTCTAGTTGATTGGTTGATGCTATGATAAATCCAACTAACTGTGTTGTTGGCCACTGTGAAAGTTCATAGGAATATGGGGCTGCGTCCCTGGATGCTTAGGTCTACAGTGGAAGTCCATTGGTCGTTGAATGTTCTGAGTGGGTTTTGTCCCTTGGGTATGGAATCAAGTGAAGATCAAGTAAGAAAAGTGAGAATTTGAACTGTGCAGAAGACACAGTCACTGTTAATGGGTCAAAGTGAACAAAAGAGAAGAAAAGATGGAGCGAAGCCTGAGAATGAAAGTTGTTGGACGAGGAGATTGGGAATGACAGATAAGAAATAAAGAAGGATCGTGGGTGAGTCAAAAAGTGGATAAATCCACCATTGGATTCTTTGGAGCACCACACGAGAAGGAAAGAAATAAAGGCTGGCGAAGCCATGAAAATATGGGTCAAGTTGACCTAGGGTTTTAGACACCTAGGGTTTTGGTATCTAGGGTTTTGGACACCTAGGTTTCGACCTAAGGATGTCGGTGAGTGATTGTAATGTATAAATAGAGGTCAAGAGGACCTACGTCGGGTTGTCATTGGTTGGTATCAAGATACGTTATCATTGTTGGTAGGGATAGATCTGATTGTTGTGAGAGACTATTGTGGAGAGAGAGAGAAGTGTTGAGTGTGAGAGCCTTATGGTATTGTAAGATATTCAATTGGGTGAGAAGATCAATCTTGTAGTTGGGTGTGTAGGGAGGGGAGAGAAAGAGAGGAGAGGAGAAGAGATCTTCTATCTAAGAGCACAGATAAGAACTGTATGCCTTACTCAAATATAATATAGCACAATTTTGTGGATGTAGCCCTAGAGAGAGGGTAAACCACATATGTTTTGTGTTGTGTGTGAATGATATTCTATCTCTATCATTGATATATTGTAATTGCATTACTGTGTTAGATATGATAAGTAGATGTGCAGATTAGATCTAAGTTGATGAGTGATATATGAATGATGTGTTGTTCTTGTGTTAGATCCACTTGATATTCCCTTTGGTTGTAGACATCTCTGTCATGAAACCCCTTCATAACTTCTTTGGGTGATACTGCATCGGCTTCGCAGGTGTTGCCTAAAGGGCCAGTACTTAGGGCTTATTGGTGCGCTCTTGGAGTTGAACCCTGACTATTCCCCTATGCCAACAAATGGTTCTATTGTCAGGACCAGAATCTTCTTGAGCGAATGTCAAGGTGGTTTTCATCGAAGACAGAGATTCAAAAGTGGATAGAAGATCAAGAAAAGGACTTCGCTCAAGCCCAGAACAAGAACCCTAATCTTAGTTCAAAGGATTGGTTGGAGAAACATATTTTTACTGATATACACAAGATATTCTTTGGAGGGCTCCATCAAGATCTATATGAGTGGCTAGATAAATTAGGAGATACCCAGTTCAAGATCCAATCTATACCTCCTGTGGTTTGGACGTCAAAGCTGATCAAGAAGGTCAAAAGAATTGATAATGTTGTATCACGGGTTGTAGATCACTGGTTTGATAGCACCATTAGAGGGTACATCACAGAGTTTTTCATTGACAGAGTAGAATCATACAACCAAGCCGAGAGATATTTCTTTAAGGGACCCAGAGGGAAATTTCTGCATTTTCTGAAGCTGAGAATCAAGATGTTATTGCATGAGAAAAACATCTTGAAGACACAATAGATTGGTTGTATCAAGAAAGGCTAATGTTCAAAAATTTGGACAACGACAACGACACAGAAGTTGGACATATGTGCAGTGGGAGAGTGTTCAAAGAATTTCACCTTGCAAACCTGTTCAAGAAAAACTATGGGGGGGAGGGTTTCTACAGTGGAAAAGAGGGTTTCTACAGTGGAGAAGAGGTATATCTGACAGACGAAGAACATTCATAACCCACTAGGGCATAGGAAAGAGAAGTTGAAGGGCTTCGTCGAAGAGAACCTGAAACCTCAGAAACTGCTCAGAGCATCAAAGTAAGTAATTTTATCCCTCTTGTTGATTCAGTAGTATTAAGCAACCAGAGTGATCCCAGCCACCAAAGTACCCAGAGCACTGTCAATAGTAGTCAACCACATATTCATTCAGGAACCCTAGGAATATCTGTCGCAGATGAGATGAGGCTTCCTATTTTTAAGGGAGATGGATCTGAAGATCCTGATCAGCACTAGTTTCTATGTGAATCCGTATGGAACATTAAGAATGTCACAGATGAAGCTGTAAAAAAAATCAGTTTAGTACAACTCTCAGAGACCGTGCACTGAGTTGGTACATTAAACTTGTTCAAATACTTGCATAGCCGAAGCCACTGAATCAGATTAAGAATGTGTTGATTGTAGAGTTCAAGAAACCTAAGTCAGAGTCACAATGTATTATAGAACTTAAGGAAATCAAGCAGAAGGTAGTTGAACCTGTTTGGGAATTTGATTAGAGATTCAAGACTTTAACATGTTGATTGACTTTTTAGATCACATATGAACAGACCAAAGAATGGTTCATTGCTTCTCTTCTGCCACACATAAGAGTTCCTCTGATGAAACATAATATTTCTTCACAGTCTGAGGCACTAGAGATCACCATGAATCTAGAATCAACCCCTATGGGAGAATCCATCTCAGGTATGAGTTAGATCTTGAGTCAGCTAACTAGTTTGTCTCTGCAGTTTGAAGATATGAAGAAAGACAAGGGAAAAGATAAAAGAGAATATATCTAGTGTGTCAGATGCAGATCGGAGGGCCATGACAAGGAACATTGTCCCCTATTCAATGAATACCTAGATTTTGGAGCTCTGATCCATTTGAATCAAGTCACCATACCTTGGTGAAAAGTATGCCTAAATAGACATCGCCTTGGTGAGTGATACTACATCAAAAAGTATTTTCAAGCACCTACAAACTTGTACTACACATTATATAAGTCCATAGGACATGATGATAGGGATTGTAGGGCTTACGATCTCATGCATGAAAGGTCGAGAGACATATATAAGATTCAAGGAGAAGTACAGCAAGAAGGAAACACTATGCAGTATAACTCTCCTAGGAGAGGAAACTTCAATCCTCGTGGTGTATTCAGAGGAAGAGGATGAGGAGGAGAAATGGGTTTAGGTTGAGAACAAATCATCTATTATAATTTTTCACAACCAGGTGTTATAACCCTAATTTTCACCATACATGCTTACCTGGCATCAGGCCATCTCAGATTCCTTCTTTGCCAAAACATTGTTGAACAACTCTTCTTAAAAACCCCTTTTATAAAAACCCATGTGCCCTACTCCATTACTGCACGCGTGTACATGCTAGTTGACCCAAGACAACCTGCATGTACCTACAAAAGCATGGAAAAAATAAATTTGTTGATGGAACAAACAGCTTTGGGTAAGTTAACTAAGCCTTTCGACTATGCATGGTCGGTCACTCGTCCAAATACCTAGCTTCTTCTAGCCTATAAAAGAAGGGTTAGGGGTCCCATTTGAAAGGAGGAGAATCATAGTAAATAAACTATACCTGATTAAGCATTCCCTTTGTCCCAACCTTTAGCCATCCTTGTGCAAAGAGAAGTATAAAGAAAAGAAGTTGGAAGACAGTGGAAGAAGAGCCCAGGACCAGGATCGAGGAGAAGTTGCCAACTTTATCATTGTAAGGTATCATTGTGAAGTTAATAAAACAATTTATTTTCTCATCCCGCCATATGATATTTTCATCATTGGAATATTGATTGTATGATTGATTAAATATCTAACCTATTAGTTCATAGATCAAATGCATGTAGAGTTATTTTTTTGTCTTTAGTGAATGCAGGTCAGCATTGGGAGGAGAGTTGCATTCAAAGAATGACCAAGCGTGAAAAGGGATCGACATCAAAAAATGAAAAATAAGGTACGTCAACTTATTCTCTTGAGCCTTGTATTTACATATGAGTAATGGGGTTTAGGCATGGGATGATCGTAAAAATTAAGAATCTTTAGGTCATTTATGCATGCATGATAAAACTCTTAGTGCTAGTCTGTAGGAGGGATTTCCCACCCACAACAGAATTGGCGACCATACTGGGGATCTCTAGGGTTTCTGGGAATATTTTTTCTTGGGTATTTTTAAGAACTGGTTTCATTCCTTGTTTTCAAAGTTTTTGCAAAAGTCTGAGCTAACAGATATTCTGGTATTCCATACCAGTTATCTTTGTTTCTTTGCTTGACTGCATTTTTTTAGAGACCCACAGAGGTACACGTGGCCTGTATAAGTTCTTCACATGTGTACCCACGCCCTACCTTCCCACAGCCCACGTGTACACGCTAGCTGAGGAAGTGTCAGTCGTGTGTATGATTCCAAAACATTTCTTCTAGAGAGGTAGTCATCCTCTCCCCCTTCAGAAATAATCCTTCTTAGGGGTTTTCTGGAACTCATTCTAGTCTTTGTTGTTTGCAGTCTATAGCTTAGCTTTCACCTCAGATTGGTTTTGTTCTATGAAATTTTCCTTGAATTGTTTTTCTTTTCTGTCAAAGTAAGTTTTTGAGTCTTCAAGAGATTCTGGTTCTCAATGCTAGTAGTCTCTGCCAGTGTTTGATTTCTTGTATTTTGATTTTTGAAGAGTTGCAGAGGTACACGCGGCCAACATAAGGTCTGCATGCGTGTACATGTGCTCTAACCTTACACAACGCATGTGCACACATTGGATTTTGAACTGTCAATAGTGTGCCTGTTGAGAAATTTTTTGTTTAAGGAGAGGCAATCATCCTCTTCCTTATCAAAAGTTATACCTCTCAGGGATTTCCTTGATTTAATCTTGGTCTCTGTCATAGTAGTTTTATCCTAGGTTGGATTCTAGCATAGCTTGCTTTTTCATTGAAAGATTTCTTGTGTTTCCTAGCTTTTTAAACTTATTTTTAACTTGAAATTTTAAGAAAAATGAGTTTCATTTTGAAAAAAAATTCCCCCTCGTGGCTGGGGGGCACCATGAATCGTGCATTCATCAATTTCTTTTAGAATCTTTTGTTATTTCTTCTTTGATTGGAAGAAAATATAATAATAATAATAAAAAAATAGTTTGTTAGATCTCTTTCTTTCCTAGCATTTTCTTTGCATTGTTATTTGAAAAAGAAAAAGAAATTAGCATATCTTTGTGTTTTCTTCTAAATTTAAAAGCATTTCAAAAAAAAAAACAATAAGAAATATAATCATTCTTTGCCAGTGTTCATGTAAGTTTCATCATTTTTCACAAATATTCTTAACAACATCAGTTGCACTACCATACCCCTTTTGAGTAAATCAAGCCTTAAAAAGAACACTAATTAAAAATTACTAGACTTTATGTTTGTAGTGTCCATCAACTAGATTAGGCTAGAGCCTTGATTTAGGTTAGAGATGAAACTCTTCAAGGCTATAAAAAAAACATATGAGTCTTTGCTAAGGAGTGTAGAATTCCAGTATCATGAAAGTTATCCGAGATCCCCCTCTAACACAAGGGATAAACACGAGGTTGCGTGCGGAAAGGTAGCTGAGATAACCCCTCCAAAGCTGGACCAATCATAGTAGAGAACACATATAGAGGGATTTTCTTGGTATTTCATCGATTGCATTTTCCACGGAGCTTCGTGGGTATCGAATCCATTCAAGGTCCTCAGTTGTATTCCGTACAACTTGCTTTCGATACCCTTGGCAGGTTTTGGGCTTGATACCCTGCTCATTGTGGTCTACCCAACTGTCGACTATACCCACATGGTGATTGTTTGCGCACTGGAAACGTAGTTGCCTATAATCTTTCTAGTGACATACATATGTGACTACAGGGGGTATACCGCGGTACCTAGGAAAAAAATCGGGCCACGCTTTGCAGAGTATACCTGGAGGGTGCTTATATTTTTGAGTTTCACTTGCACCGGTAATTTGCTCTAGTGTTGGTTGGTGTAACTGTTCTTCTAACTAGTTAGTCATTTTATTGATTTGCCTTTAGGAACTTTTAGTGTGTGCTCTATGCTCCCTAGTTTTCCATAGTGAGTTAGTTAGTCGTGGCTTTGGGTCTCTGACCTAGGGTGGTATACC
>ML886356.1:0-13947 GCA_009831015.1 Picea engelmannii | reverse complement strand
GTAAGTACCCCAATAATGACAAAGAAATGTATTCCATTATACAATCCTGTCACGAATGAAATAATTACATTTTCAAAAAGGAGACACTTATCCACACTGATCACAAGCCCCTACATTTCATGCAGATGCAAGGAAAATTGTAGAAAAACTGCCATAAAAAATTGTCCATATACTTGCTACAATATCATCTCGACATCAAATATAAGATAGGGAGTACCAATCACATCACTAACTTCCTTATTCAACCTCTAGTTGCAACATTAACAACACTGATCCACTTCTGCATACATGAGACCTCTGGGTGGCCCCAACTATACGAGAGAGATATTGACTTCTCTACCACATACCAGATGTTGGGCACAGACACACTTGTCCCTAATTTTCATCTTTAGGATGAATTTTTATGCCATCTGGGCCATCTCTTTGTTCCTTCAAGCGAGTGGGTGAATCTAATTTAGGAAGCTCACTATAGTCGGATGGAAGAACACTTTGGTGTGGAAATAATAGTGGCAATGCTGCAAAAGTATTTCTATTGGTTGAAAATTCAAAAGGAAATTAGAAAGTACATCTGGTTTCACTACCTTCAATATTTCCAAATGAACCATTAAGAAGTGAGGCATGTACACCCCTCTCCCTACTCCAACCATGCCTTGGGAATCCATCTTGATGGACTAAATGCCTGGCCTTATTTCAACCAAGCAGGTCAATGACTATGTTTTTGTGGTGGTTCATTGATTTTCTAAGATGGCCATTCTGATAGCCTATAATAAGAGTATCACAACGGAGGCCACTACTAAGAACTTATTTGAATGGGTGTGGGTAATTTTTTGGATATGTTGGCGCAGGACAATTTTGGGGAGAATCAAGGAAGTTTTGAAGGAATTGAAGCAATACTAGAAAATAGGGGAGCACATCGAAAATAGAGGAAAAGAAGCACTGGAAATAGAGGAAAACCAACACCAAGAAAAGAAGTTACAAAGTGGAAAAAATGTTGAGGATCAGTTTGAACGTGGACAAGCGTCAACTTGGAGTAGCGGTTGGATCAACAACTAGGTGAGATTAAGTCAAGAACAAAGTAGACAGGCGTAATCCACTTAGGTTTAGGGTTTTTGTAAGGGAGTTGTCCCAATTTTTGTATAAGTAGAATGTATTATGACAATGAGAAGTTGGTCGTTGGTCCTTTTTTGTTATCAAGTTAGTCATTTCAGACAGTCTAATAGTAGAGCGATGAGAAGTTCTCAGATTTGTGAGAGATATTTCGGTCTATGGAGATCAAATGTAATGGCAAGAGGATTCTATTGTGTGCAACACTAGATTTTGCAAGAATATAAATAAAGAGCCAACGTGAAAAATCTTTGTGGATGTAGCCCTAGGAGGGTGAACCACGATATATCTGTGTTTTGTGTGAATGCATGCAATGTTTCTTATTGTATTTACTTTAGTAATTTTATGATGAACATGTTAAATGATCAAGGAAATAACATTGTGCACTAAGAATAAACTAATGGAATCTATAGAATAGCTCTAAATAAATGAATGTTATAGCTAGTGTTTAGATCATAATCTTGTGTTACAGTAGATAAATACTTTTCTTTGAACACATGCAACTATAATGGTTAATGAAGTCCTATTATAATAGTTGTGACAATGGTCTAAAATAAAATATAATGAGGGTTTGAGGGATAACAACGAGTATATCCAATGCCTTTGAGAGAGAAACGCATCCCATCCCATGGTTGCAAACATCTTAGTCCTGCGACCACCCATAGAATCCATCTCAGATGAGACTGCGAAATGCACTTTTTGCGCTGTGCTTCCTTCTAGTATCCAGAAGGGCTGATTGTCGAAGGGTTGGTGGTAATCCTGTAGTCATAACCTAGATCATTCCGTAAGTAAACCAACAATGGTTTTGTTGTCGATTGGAACTCAAAATATTAGATCAGGAGGGATTTATCCTGTAGTATAGAGCGAGGGATAAAAAAATGGNTTTAGGTTGGAACCCCACGAAAGTGGAAATTGAAAGATGGTTGACAGTCTAGGAACTAGATTTTCCCCACAATGACAATAGAAGCTCTAGGTTTAATCCAAGACAGTGTTTGGAGAAATATGTATTCAGTGAAATATAGGAGAGTTTCTTTAGTGAGTTTGCCACGCTATTGCAGGAGTGGATAACACGGTTGATAGATAACCATCTAAAAAATAGAGTTAGATTAGTGGAGTGGACAAAAAATAGTATTGTCCAATTGAAAAGGATAAATAACAAATTCATGTGCACCATAGATTTATGGCTAGACATCATTGTAGTAGGGTATATCACTGAGTTTGCAGTAGATACATAGATATCTTATAGTTTAGTAAAGCAGGATTTTCTTAAGGGTCCAAGGGGAAGGTACATTAGGTCATTGTACAATTCGATCAAGAGATTATTACATGATAAAGGGTTATTAACCATGGAACCAAACAACTAAACTACCCTACATGCATGGGGGATCTAGGGGAAACACTAAGAAGGGTCTGAGATGGATAGGGAAATGAATAGAAAAGAGCGCAGTAAAGAGAAATATCCCATTATGATGGATCAAGAGGAGATCCTTGAAATTATGCATAAGGAAGGAACAACGCACAGTGGAAGACCCTACCAATATAAGCTCAATAAGAAGAAAAGAGCAGTAGCTAAGAGGAAAGGATTGGAGAGTGATGAGGAATAGGTAGAGGATCTTCATGATGTGGAGCACATTGAATAAATACTATGCGCCACATATGAAAGAAATACTAGAGGAGCAGGATCTAATGAGGAAGAAGATACCCCTTTCCAGATCTGAATCAATGTAGAACCTGTAACCCCATGTATGATTAACACATCAGAAAAGAAAGAGTTGTTTAGAGAAAAAATGATTGGCAATCAGAGGAAGCTAGTGGATAAAAATAGAAGTGAGGGTACAAGTGGAAGTACCAATAATAGTACAGGTAGTGGTACAAGTGGAAGTATCGGTAGCAACATTAGTGGGAGTTCAAGTATGAACAACAATAAAGAGATAGTAGTACCGTGTGGATCAAGTACATCACATTCAACAATGGCAGGCATAGATCCAATAATAAGATTACCAGAGTTTCATGGGGATGGATCAAAAGACCCAGAGAAGCACCTATTTGTGTGTGAGATAATATGGGAAGAAAAAAGGGCCACTGATGAGGAAGCAAAAGTAGCACAGCTAACAATAACATTTATAAACTGCGCACTGGATTGGTATATGAGTCTAGAAGTAAACAATTCATAGGGTGCACTAGGAACAATAGCAGAGATCAAGCATGCATTGATCACTAAGTTTCAGAGGATGAAATTAGAGGATCATTTTATGAATGATATGATTGAGATTAGACAAAAACCAAGAGAATATGTATGGGACATTAATCAAAAGTTCAAGACAATGAAAGGTAAATTGAAGTATCCCATTTCCGAGATGCAACATGAACAATTGTTTATAATTTCTATGTTACCACACTTTAAATATCCATTGAGATAACAAAAATTTCAAACCTGGGAAGAGGCACTACAAGAAGTGATGCATTTAGAGGAGAATCAATATAAGCAGACAAATCCAACTATCGAGGAGCTGAAGGAAGATCTGAAGAACTTGACAGTGAAATTAAATCAGAATACAAGTAGGGAGAAAAGAGAAGCAGTGCGGTGTACCTTGTGCAAATCAAAGGGACATCACAATAATGAATGTTCGACATTTGCATAGTACCTAGGATTAGGGATACCAAATTCATTTCCTACAGGAGGTCCTTGGTGTGAAATATGCAAGACACATGGGCATGATCCTTATCAGTACCTTATGATGCAGAAGTACAAGGCATAACTGAAGAGTATTTTCTGTAACTTTTGTAAGTTAGTAGGACATGAAGAAAAAAATTGTAGAACTCTGGAGTTAATGGTGGAAAGAACCTCAGATGCATATAGGATGCATGCTGAGTTGATGGATGGATAGAATTCACCACATTTTGGCAATGTGCAACAATTTCAAGCAGTGCCACAGTTTCAACAACCCTCGCAATATAATCAAGCACAATAGTATCATCAACAAAACATGGATCCATATGGGAACAAAGGATGATTCAGAGGTAGAGGAAGAGGAGGAATGGGTAGAGGCAGAGGGCCTATTATCTGCCACAATTTTCAATACCAAGGACACTATGCCATAGATTTTCCTCAACCAACAACAACATGTATGTATTGTCACGCAATAGATCACATGACAAAAGAGTGTCTGACGTTAATGACAAGGATCCAAGTGAAGAGGAATCTAAAAAACTAGAATGTTCAGTGGATTGATGCAGAAATAAGGGATCCTGGGAGGAACATCAATATAGTGAGTAGAGGAGGAGTGAATATAGGAGCTGATGTGTAGGATCAGAAGAAGGAATCTTAGTTTTAGATTCAAAAGAACACTGAATCACAACAACAGTTTGATGCAAATAAGGAGAAGGAAAATTTCAAGGAAGTAAAGAAGGAGTTTCTGAAGGAGAATGAAGAATCCACATCAAACCCTGCACCAAGGTATGATACGCCTATTTTTTATATGCCTCGGTATTTCCATCATACTTACAAAGGAGAGAAAATAGAGAAAGTAAGTAACTTAAATAATTTCATGGAATCTTTCTTTAAATTACTTAATGATAAGAATGCCATGGATTTATTTAAAAATATGCTTGAGAAATATAGTATAGAAGAAGGGATAGGAACAAAACCAAAGAAGATTAATCAAGTCCATAGAAATAAAAGAACTAACATACAGTTCATATTGAATGAAAATATAGGACACTTTAATATGGGAAATGTTATCCTAGACTTAGGATCAGATGTCAACATCTTGCCAAAGAAGACTTGGGAAGCAATGGGAGAACCTACACTAGGGTATTCCAATATCCAGTTGAAGCTAGAAAACCAACAGATATTGATTCCCATAGGCAGATTGAAGAATACAACAATGGATCTATATGGTGTGCCCACCACAACAGACTTTGAAGTAATGGATATGGTGGATGATTCTACACCATTTCCAACACTATTGGGAATTGATTGGGCCTTTGATAATTAGGCCATAATTAATTTAAAGAATAGAAAGATGATATTTGAAGCTGGGAACTTTAAGGTAGTAGTTGTTGGCATGTTTTTAGATAGAGGCAGAGTATGCGTGTTTTTCATTGATGGCGAAGATCAACACGATCAATAGCGTAGCGATAATGGCAAGATCAACAGTGTAAGCTCAAAAGGAGGAAAACAGTCAAAGCACGACAAAAGGTTTTTTTTCCGAGTTTCACAGATTGGGAAATCCAAAGGAAACAAGTTCGAACTCGCGATATGCGAAATCACAATAACAATCCTAACCATTGGAGTCATAGGAAACGTGGCAAGCAATTGGAATTGACTGACTTGCCCATTGGAGGAGTCAACGGAGCATGGTGTGGGAACTCACAATATGCGAGATCATGAAAAGATCTGGACCGTTGAATCATCGAGATTGTGGACCATTGATTAGGCATGACGAAGGCCCGTGAAGTTGTGAAATTGCGATAATATCTGGACCGTTGGTTCCATAGGACACATGGCAAAAGATCATTGTTTCACTGACTGGAAAGTCAAAAGGAGCGAAGTGATCATTTGATTGGTGAGTGGTCATATCTTGTGGTCACATTGTCAAGAGCTGGAGAGTAGAGCTAGAGAAGCCAAGATCTATTTCAGAGTTTGTGACATGGAGAGTCAAGAGGACTCATCACAGAATGAGACACGAAAGTGAAAAATGCGTTTTCAAATAAGGTTGTGGTCACAGCCAGTGGTTACATCTGCGGAAGATGGAGGAAGAATCTAGCGGTGTTAAGCTCCATCTTGGAGTCTCGGCGATCGTGACTTGGAGTATTGAGACCCTTCATCACAGGAATCGCGATATGCAATATCACGATGAGATCTAAACCGTTGGATCATTGGAGATCTCTACTGTTGATCAGGCTTGATAAAGTTCATAAGTTCATGAAATACGAAGCACCTTTTGGCATAGCCTATGGTCACCACCGGTGGTCACGTGAGGGGAAGAAGCTAGCGGTGCTAAGCTCCATCTCGGAGTTTCGGTGATCGTGACTTGGAGTGTCGAGACCCTTCATCACAGGAATGTCGATATGCGAAATCACAAAATTCATATTATGTTTAGTGCTCGGTCACAACTAGTGGGCATATGAGATAAACGTGAAATCCTGCGGATTTAATCCAACGGTACTTGTTAATTGAAAACTTGATCAAAGGGTTACTGCTTCACCTCACAAGTAAATGATCAGTTACGATTCAGTTATCAGAACTTAATCATGATTCTTGGATGGTTGGTGATTCAGTTGCTGATGCGTTTTCTTGGAGATTCAAGGTGTAACTCAATAGGTGGTATAGGATAAAATGGAGATGCAATGACTGTGGAAGGTTGGTCATTATGAATGAAAAATCAGTTGAATTGTAAGAAAGGGAAAATCATGAATAGCATGAGCACCAAAGGGGGGGTAAGGTTACCCCCTCATACAAACAAGTAGTGGTAGACAGAGGGAAAGGGCCAAGAGGAGTATTTTTCAAGGCACCAGTAATAGGCACCTCGAGATCAGACCCAGAAAAAGGTCAGTAAAGGAACTAGGGAAAAAGTGAGTGCATGGGAGAAGAAGCCAGAGAAAATCACAATGAGGCGCAAGACAGAGAGAAGCCCAACGGGGCAGAAGGGTGCAACACGTGCAAACCCAAAACAACAATGATACCCAAGGTGATACTGGAGGATCCGCAAATGCAACTCTATAGGGACCAGATGAAGACACATGCGCTAATATGCAAGTTCATGGGTTTGTGGCCCACAGAAAGAACGTTACGCAAATGGATTAAATATCATTGGAAGCCAAACGGAGAAGTGGAGCTCCACCTGGGCTCGAAAGGCTTCTTCACAACAGTATTCATGAACCTGGAGGACAAGGATAGAGTCTTTGAGGGAGGGCCATACTTCCACGCCTTAGCAGGACTGTACATGCAGCCATGGAAGGAAACTTTCTCCCCAGAAAAAAAGGCTTTCAAAAAGGTGTTGGTCTGGCTGAGATTTTATTCCTTACCTTTAGACTATTGGTTACCCTCTACTTTCGAAGCAATAGGAAACAAACTAGGGAAATATGTGAAGACCTCAGAAACCACCCTAAAAGGAAGATATACATCTTACGCAAGAATATGCATAGAAATGGATGTGTCGGGAGCACTCCCAAAAGCCATAAGTCTGGAATTTAGGGATGAGGAATGGATCCAATACATAGATTACAAACAAATCCCCTTCAGATGGAGAAGATGCCATGAACATGGCCACCTAATCTGAGATTTCCCTCTTAATAAATAATAGGAAGCGGAAAACCCCAAACCACAGCATGATGAGGACGGGTTTATAAAACCGAACCCCGGAAGCAAAGCAAACAAAAAGTAGAGCAGAACCCCGGCAGGAAATAACCCGGAGACTCAAAATAAAACGGAAGGACGGGACAAAGCCAATAAAGGGGTAGAAAACGAAAAGGATTCAGCAAATGCTCAAGAAATCAGAGAACAGGCAAAACAAATGAGGCCACTGATCGACCAAGTAACAAGAAGGAACAAGGGAGTTGTGCAACCCCAAGGGATGGAGAAATCAGAGATGACAACACCTCCATGCAAGAAGCAGAGGGAGATGCGGAAATGACCCCAAGCGAAGTAGGCACAAGATATCCTGATCTCAGAGACCTTGTGGAAAGGGAAGGGATAGATCTCCCGAACATACTGGAGCAATGGAAAAGACAGGGAGTAGACAATGTACCAACAGAGCAACTTCACCAAATTCAGTACCTGTTTCTCCTAAGGGAGGAAGCCAAAGCCAGAGGTCTAAAGCATACACACGGGGAGATTGGACACCTAGGAGTCAAAGCCGACGAGCGACAACCACAGCTCTCACCCAAGCAAACGCGAAGGAAAAAAGGCAGGAAATCAAATAGCGTAGCCCTACAGGAGCTTGGAGCGCTACTGATATACTTGGGTAAGATCAAGAAACTCTTCCCCGACTCCCCCCTGCATGTTTAAATGAAGATTATAACCTGGAATATAAGAGGCCTAAACAGTCCGAGAAAGCAAAGGATCCTTAGGAATAGACTAAAGAAAGAACAATTGGATCTATGTTTTATACAAGAAACAAAATGCAATACAGACATAATGGAGAAAATCAATAAACAACAATGGCGCAAGTACAAGATGTTGCCTATCGGAGGCCACCAAATGGCAGGAGGAATTCTCACTTTGTGGAACCCACAAGCACTGAGCCTAATCACAGCTGGAGCGACCAAGCACACCCTTACGGTTTGCATGCAAATCATTGGGAACATAGAGGTGATTCTATGCACTAATGTGTATGGGCTCCAGGTGTCAGAGGAAAAGAGAGGAATGATACGAGACTTAGAAGACCTTAAAACCAGATCCAACAACCTCTAATGGATCCTGGCAGGGGACTTCAACATCATCACGTCACTTGCGGAGAAAAAAGGAGTTACAAGAAAATTGGATAGGGATGCAGAAGAATTTTCAAAGTTCATAGACATAGCGGAGATGGTAGACCTCAAAACTAATAATGGTCAGTTCACCTGGAACAATAAACGGATGAACCAGTATCAGGCAGCAACAAGACTCGACAGATTCCCAGTATCGGAGTCAATCATTATGCAGGGGCTAACCTTAGATTGCAACATCCTCCCCTGGGGGGGATCTGATCATTAATCAGTGAAACTGGAAGCAGGCTTTCAAACCACACCAAAGAATAGACCCTTCAGATTTGAGAAATTATGGATTGACCACCCGACTTTCAAGGAAAGAATCAAACAATTGTGGTGGGAGGAGCAACCAGAGCAAGGGACAAGGATGTTAAAACTATATGAGAAACTAAAGTATATCAAATATAGGCTCAAGGAGTGGAACAAGAACACTTTTGGGAACATAAACCAAGAGAAAAACAGCATAGATGAAAAAATGAAAAAACTCCAGGAAACCTGCATTTCAGAGGGCTATACGGAGGAACGGAAAAAGGAAGAGATCTAGATGACCCAGGAATGGGAAACTCAATGCCAATAGGAAGAAACACTTTGGTGACAAAAGTCCTGTATCAGATGGCTAAAGGAAGGAGAATGGAACACCAAGTATTTTCATAGAACAACCATGGCCAGAAGAACCCATGACAAAATCCTGAAGATTAAGGACCAGGAAGGAATAGAGCAAGAGTCACATAAGGAGATCAAAACTACTCTGGTAAACCACTTCCACGGGATAGCCCAGGAACCCAACCAGGACAGAACGAAGGCCATACAAAGGATAATCCAGCATATCCCCCGCCTAGTCACCGAGGAACAAAATAACAACCTAAACAAACCCATTGCGGAGGAGGAAATTGACCAAGTACTCCAGGAAATACCCAACGGGAAAGCCCCAGGTCTAGATGGCTTCACAATGGATTTCTTCAAAGCCTGTTGGGAAATTGTCAAACATGACATTTATAGGTTAGTGGAAGACTCTAGAAGGTCAGCCTCCATTCTAAAAGCGCTCAATGCTACAATGATTACACTAATTCCCAAAGAAAATGAAGCCAAAACCCCGAATCGGTACAGACCTCTAGCACTGTGCAATGTGGTTTATAAGATAATCTCCAAAGTTATATCAAATAGATTGAAATCCCTCCTACCCACATTGGTCTCACAAGAACAGGCAGGCTTCATGGAAGGAAGATAGATAATGGACAATATTATTCATGCCCATGAGTTGATCCACACCCAAAAGCTTCAGAAGAGAGGGGGAATAATAATACAACTGGACCTAGCAAAAGGTTATGAAAAAATTAGCTGGCACTATATGGTCAAGACCTTGGAAGCCTTTGGTTTCACCCAGCACTGGATCAACTGGATAGTCAACCTAGTTTCCACAAAAAGCTACTCACTGCTAATAAATGGAGCCCCTGCCAAACCCTTTTGGCCCATGAAAGGCATCAGACAAGGAGATCCATTGTCCCCCTTCCTTTTCATTATGATGATGGAAGGTATCAGTCGAAGCATTAAAAGCGCAACTGCAACAGGTGAAATAATAGGTATCAAACCTTTCGAAAATTGCCCTACTTCCACGCACCAACAGTTTGTGGATGACACCTTACTTCATGGCATACCCACGGTCAAGGAATCGAAGGCCTACAAACAAATCCTAGAATATTTTGGTGAAGACTCGAGTGCAGAGATCAATCATTCCAAATCTATGATCTTCTTCTTCAATACCAACCTCGCAATCCAAAGGAATTTAGCCAACATTATGGGCTTTGAACGCAAAGCACTCCCAACTAAGTACTTGGGCATACCCCTGACAGACAAAGCTTACAAAATGTCCACTTGGGAAGGAATAATCAACAAATTACAGGAGCGGGTAAAAAACTAGACTTACAGATCCCTTAGCCTAGCCGGAAGACTTATTCTGACCAAATCTATTTTGCAAGCAATTCCAACCTTTATGATGTCTATTTTCCCAACCCCCAAGGGGATACTACAAAAAATAAGAACCATCCAAAGGGACTTCCTGTGGCGAGGAGCGAAAACAAGGAAAAAATAGGCCCAGGTGGCTTGGGAGAAGGTCTGTAAACCAAAAAGCAAAGGAGGTCTGGGGCTACAAGACCCGCAAGTGACCAATGATGCCTACGGGGTGAAACTCTGGTGGTGTTGGGTCAAAGAAAATACTACACCATGGGAAAACCTGTGGAAGGCAAAGTATGCCCCAGACATAAGCAACCAAGACAGAATCTACTTCAGAGGAACCAGGGAAGGTTTAGCCATCTGGAACCTAGCCTGGCGCAACAAGGCCTGGATTCAAACATACATCTTTTGGGAAGTAAGGAATGACAGAACATCTAGATTCTGGGAGGACGCATGGCAACAGGAACCCAGAATGGAGAAACCAGATAGGGAGGCACTCCAACAGGAGTTGATCATGCAAGGTAAAACCAGAGTCTACCATTACTGGAAACAAGAAACAGATCGCAATAAATGGAGAATCTGGAACACTCTCACCCTAGAGAATAGAGCCCAAACCGCAACAGCAGTAAAAGAGGTGGACGAGGAATTAGGGAGATGAAAAATTACAGTCATGGAAGGAAATGACCAGCTGAGATGGGGACAAAAAGACGATGGGGAATTCAATCTCAAAGAAGCCCGACACTATATAGCAGACCAGGACCAAGAAGACCCGACACAACAATAGGATAAGCTTTGGAATGGCCCCCATTAGCCAAAAATAAAAAATTTCCAATGGTTAATACTCCACAACCGAATTCTAACTTGGGAAAACCTAAGGAAAAAAGGATTCATAGGTCCTTCCAGATGTCACCTCTGTCAAGCTAAGGAGGAAACAACGAACCATCTCCTTGATAAATGCACCTACACAACAGAAATCTGCGACTGGGCGGCAAATATCTTTTGACAGTCAAATAGGATCAGAGGTAACATCTCCACAACTATCAATATTTGGAAAGAGAACTACAGTGAAAACAAAGAGGTGAACCTATGTTGGACCCTCATCCCAGGAATGATCATATGGGCAAAATGAAAGGAAAAGAACCAACGCATCTTCAGGAACCAAAGCTGGTCAAAAGGGAAGATCAAGGAAACAATAATTTCCATGACAAAAGAAACGGTACAGAGCCGCAACTGTCAGACAGGAAGAGCGCAACTCACAGACTAGGACTCCCGAATTCTAGAAGTCTTCCACCTGAAAGACAAATGCAACCCCAATAAGGTAAGACGATCGTCGTAACATCAAGCAGGTGAGCGCAACTGGAAACCACCACCAGTAGGCTCCCTCAAGATGAATGTTGACGAGGTGTCGAAAGGTAACCCAGGACAGACAAGAATGGGAGGAGTAATCAGGGAGAGTAAAGGAAATATCATCCGGTTGTACATTGGGAGTCTGGGAAATTCAACCAACAACGCCGCGGAATTCGGAGCCTTGGAGATCGGCCTCGAGATTCTAAGCAGGGAAGGGATGACAAACGTCATGGTGGAAGGAGACTCCACACTAGTTATCAACACAGTAAGGAGACTCCAAAATTTAGAGGCACTGACACTTGGCACAGTGCCTGCAAAAAATTCAAGAGCACTTGCAGACAGGGATCACAGTGGAGTTGTGTTGGGTGCAGAGGTTAGCAAATGGACTAGTGGACAGAATTGCTAATGAGGGGGTCGACAAGCAAGGACCAGAACTAGACACTATCTGGAGTAACATCTCGAATGGTCAGTTCTGAACAGACTACATCCAACTAGCGACAAAAGACTATGACAACAGCCGAAGTACGGACGACCACATCAAAGATGGAGGCGCAAAAATAATTGAAGGTCATAAAGGATCCAGACAGAATCCGATAGCCCACCACCCAAACATGAGTTACAATGCAGATCCAGGTCACACAACAAGAGGAGGTACGACACCACAATCCTATTAATAGGAAGAAGTACAAGGGTTGTCCGTGGGAAAGCAGAAAAGCTAATCAGCAGGCGGCAAAGGACGAAGGACAGAAGGGTTTCCAATGGCCGAGTGTGGGTACACCTCACCCAAGTACAAATATGGGGAGTCGTAATGATTGTCGTACATCGTGCATGGCAAAGGATTGACGAAGAGATGACGATGGGGCTCCCAAGAGCACACACTTTGAAATAGTGAAAAAGGACTAGAAGGTACACCTTTATGACCGACCCATGATTGTTGAGACGAGCCCGCAGTCGAGGAAATCCCATAAAAGAAGAAACACCAGGAATAGCCACAGACTGGAGAGAAGCAATTACAAAGCCCGTCTTACATACCAGGAAGGGGCGAATAGGAACAAGAGAAGAACCCAAGACAAAAACCACCACAAGCAAGCCGAGATGGTAAGACTGAAGAAAACCCATAGTCAGAGAGATCCCCAGGGAAAAGAACCTCCGACAAGCGCCCGGAGGATTACAAGGATGGAGCAAGCGGCTAGAGAAGCCAAGGGTACCTTTCTCACGCAGGTCGACCCAAAGGGCAAAGCGATCATCAATAGGTGGGAGAGATAAATTAACACCACACGCAAGGGCAAAGCTTGGACATAACTAATTAAAGAAGCAGACAAGATAAGGGACCCAGGGGCTACACAGCCCAGAACAACCCTCTACCACAAAACGGTGGAGGAGGCCTGGCAAACAAAAATGTTGATAGGCAAGACGAACGCTGACCGGAAAGAGACCAACAGGGAGACTATCAGGGACCACAAGAAGATGCTCACAAAAAATTTATGAGTCACCTCAGCAACCTAGAGGCCAGTGCAAAAAGACCAGCTGAGGACCAGAGGAGCCAAAAAGAAAAAATGGAACGAATGGCAGGCCAATTCCACCTTTACCTACGCTATGTCCACCACATGGAAATCACTCCAGCAGACCGGAGCGGAACACCAGCTTGTATCAGGAAGATGTGCATGGTGGAGCAGAGGAAGGAGAACGAGGCAAGAAAGGATGGCAACACAAGACATCCCATCATCCTAGACTAATGCAAGTTCAGCCCCAGGTCAAGTTGTTTTTAGTATAGGAGCTACCCCTGTTCTTTTTTTTGGCTATGTTTTATGGATATGTTATGGTCTAGTCTTTCAAACTAATTTACGGAGGACTGGGTCGGTTTCCCTTGGTGGCAACCCAACCCTCCCTTTGCTATCTTAGATAGCGCAACTCCAGGATCCCTGATCTGGTTTCCTTTTTGACAGATCAAGGGATTCCCCTTGTCTTTTTTGTATCATAACTTCTTACAGTAATACAGGATTTCACACTCGCTTACAAGAAAGAAAAAAACAACAAATAACTAATAAAACAAACATGCATTGAAGCCCAAAG